>NEWO01000084.1:1744924-1764209 GCA_003013225.1 Phalaenopsis aphrodite | reverse complement strand
ATTTGATTATCATATGTTTAGCTAATTTTGTTAACTGGCCACACTAAACCTCTCTTCTTATCTTCTGATTACAACCCTTATCAATTCTTTTAAAAGTCTGAAGCATGATCAACCTCAAAAGAAAGCACACAAAATTCTTTAATTCCTTTACAATAACGCACAAGAATCACATTTGGAAGAACTGCATCAATGAACATAACTCAAAACCATTTTTATACCATTCACACTCCATCTCTATGGAGTCTAGAAACACCTGGCATAAAAAAAACAAAGTTAAAAATTTTCAATCCAGAAACAAAACAAAAAAAGTTAAGAACACAAAGTTGATTGAAACACAGTTCACCCCCCACCTGCAGGTCTCACCAAAAAAAACACAATAACATAAGATTCCTCCTCACTACAACCAGCCATGAAACTAGAACACAACAATTCAATCTACCTGACAGTAACTATATCATCAATCTTTAGAATCATCCGCACACATTCAATCGCAAGAGTTACAGCACTGGTGCTGACCAGAAGTGGCTGAACCACATTTTCCTCAAGGATATTTGTGATTTGGCCCTTCCTCACATTTATGCCGGCATTGGTTTCACCTTTGGCATGTCGGTTCCGCAGCTCGGTCACAATAAAAATCGGGTTGAGCCCAGCATTCTCAGCTAATGTGTAGGGGACGATCTCAAGAGCTTCAGCAAACTCCTTAATGCAGTAGCTCTCCATTCCTCTGAGCTCCTTCGCCCACGCAGCCAGTCGCAGTGACATGTCAATTTCTGGAGCGCCGCCACCAGCGATCAAGTATTTCTTGTTAACCAAGCACCTACGTTCACCAAAACAGTGTCAATTCATCAGAGAAGGCTATGCTAGAACACTCGGTCATATTGAACAAAAATTGTACAAGGGAAAAACAAGGATGGTAGGAATGGTTGAGTGAACTTCCGAAAAACCTGAATTTCGGTGCCTAATTTCCAACTCAATTAGGTACAATCTAGCCACCATGGCAAAATAAGAGCAAAAAAAGTTAATATTTTGGTATTTTTGGGTTTTTGTTTAAAAAATTAAATCTAGCCTGTTTCTATGGACAAAGAAATAATACCATTTATATAACTCATTGGCCTATTTTTCTACATTGCTTTGACGAGAAGCAGGGCCAACATCTGAAATAATTATCATCATATTCAATTATCAACTATTTAGAAAAAGAAACATAAAATACTAATCTATACCATAGAAAGAATATTAAATAAATTTCAAAATTATTCTGATGTTAATTTTCTTAATATCTGTCGTGCAAAACTTTCCCAAAAGAAGAAAATATACCAGAATCGAGTCAAAAGAATTTTAAGAACCCATTGAATTCGACTTAATATTAATTTTATTAAACTGCTAAATTTTTTTTCCCCATTGGGATAGCAAATGCATAACACAACTAAAAATTGATAGACACGCTTATATCTATTTATCTATTTTATTAAATCATTTTCATCCTCATAATTGTACCAAAATCACGGCATAAGGAAACCTATGGATAGAAGCATCTGTCTATACCCATAGTAATAAAATGTGAACTTCAAATCACATTTCAAATGTGAAAGGTGGGCAATGCAAAAAAGAGAAACATGTGTCCATTAACTAATAAATTATGCATGGAGTGCTATTAAAAAAAAAAACTTAGGGGCCGTTTGGAATCATTTTTGTTTTTATTTTATTTTGTTAATGTAAAAGGGAGAAACATGTGTCCATTAACTAATAAATTATGCGTGGAATGCTATAAAAATAAAAAGCTTAGGGACCATATGGAATCATTTTTGTTTTTATTTTATTTTATTTAAGTTATAATTTTAATTAAAAAATATTTGATTGAGTTGTTTGTTTTTCACAACACTCGAAATATCTTTTATGTGCTGTAAATGTTTTTAAAAATAATTTGATTTGTCTTTAAAAATAAAAATAAAAACATATAAAATTATATCAATCAAATATATTTTCAAAAACAAAAAAGTAATGTAAAATGGGCCATTAAAAAATAAATATTTTGTAAGAGAAATAACATGAATTATGAGATTCCAGGGAGGGGAGGATGGGGCCAAGGGGTGGAACACATGCACCCTCATAATCGCACTTAGATCTCCCTCTGGTCTTTGGCTTGTATAAGACTTTTGGGTTAAATTTATATTTACCGTGTAGAAGAATTTATTTTTCATTATTTATTAATTACCATTAAGAGAATATAATCCTATACATATACACACAAATATAGTGTCCACGTTCAGTGTTCATGCATCATGGGTTGCTAGGGATAGAAATTAGTAAATGAACGAAGTATGTTCAGGGTTCATGTAATCATGGGTTGCTAGGGATAGAAATAAATAAATGAGTGAAGTATCTGAACCATCAATTTCATCATCAAGCCTGTTGGAGTTTGATGTAGATGGCAAACTTTAAAAGGACAAACGATCTTAGTAAAACAGGCTTACTGGATGAGGGTTTGATACTTCAATGAAAACCAAACAAGGCATTAAAAAATGACAACATCATTTTAATGCAAATAAGAGGAACGCTTCTCCATGCAAGTAAGAAAAAAAATCCAACAAAGGCTGTAGCAATTGAAAAAGAAAAAAATGAAAAATCTACCAAAGAGAAATGACTGTATACAATAGAAATAGTAAAACCTGACTACCAGTGAATCTTAAGATGATAAACCAAGCACGTTTCAAAAAGGATGCCACTCAAACAAAAATAGAAATTTCCAAAAACACTTTTATTATAGAAGAAATAAATCAAAGAGAAAATTTCAACAAAGAAAGTAAAGAAAAAGCACAAATGACGTCAGCGCAAGAAAAATTTTGTAACGTTATATCCAAACAACAATCAATTTTTTTAAAAAATATATACTTACTAAAATAGACAAGTTTCCTTTTAAACAAAAAAAAAAATGCAGTAGAACAACTCATTTCAATACAACATCCAATTTCACAACGCTCAATATTGCATAATCACATATTGACCACTGGTCACATATTAACAAGATTCTCTAAGGGTATTGAAAATACCAAGGATCCAATGTACTTGAAGGGCTTCTTTCACGACAAAAGAGAATTGAGGTAATTTGACCAGTCCGCTATTGTATGATGCAGCAAGAACACTTTGCTAGACAAAGTTAGGAAAGATTACAATAGGAGTTTGGAAAACATGCATGAACTTTTGGAAATATAATGCAAAGAAATTTTCCATATTAGAGACCAGTAAAACATAAACTGCAGGGTAGCATGGATGTGGACGATGGCAAAACACTGGTTTGCTAATGGAGACACTTGGGACAAATGATGGAACAGAAAATAGCGCAGAAATAAAATTTTAAGGAAAAATTCGGTGGCGTCTACAGAATGGAAAGGTAGCTACAGTGCAGAAAAAGTAAGAAAATAACAAAAGCAGGACAGTTGAGGAAAGGCAGCTAAAATGCAGGAAAACAAACAAATGACAGCAGCAGACCAGATGAGTTGCAGCAAAATAGATTTCAGCATGCAGAGATACAGATCTCAGTCAAATAAACACACGAAAACAAGCAGTGAGATGCAAGCAAAAGCAAGGGAGGGAGCTTGGGAAACGGGAGTAATAACAAAAAATCAGTAGAACAGATGTCCCTGCATCAGAAATCAATGAACAAGCTTTATAAAAGGGAAATCTGTGGGGAGAAAGAAGCTGGTAAAAGTTAACAAGAAAGTGAGAAGGAAGAACATGATGAGAAAAAAGATGTACTTTTGCCTTTGAGAACTTCACGAAGAGGGAGATGTGTTACATTCTTTAGATCTTGAAACATCTCCAAAAGTATTTATTATTTTCCCCACTAATAACCGAAACAGATGCATTATAGCAGAAAATATTCATATTCTTTTTATTTTCCTTGAAGTAGAGAGAGAGCTTGAGAGGAACCAGGATATTAGAGTGAGAACAAGGGAGAAGGATCTTAGTTGCAAGTAAAAGAGAATATTTTGGGATGGAATATAATTAGAGAAGAGACATAGAAAAGTGAACAACAATCATGATTCTTATTCACTAATTATTGATCAAACATAAAATATTAAAGTACTTGAAACATATAATGAAGGTACTAGCGTGCTTTAATATATAAAACAACATGCACAAAGTAAGCATACAAAAAATAAAACAAAAAAAAAGGCATTAAACCATGGTGCTCTCTAAAATTTGCTTGAAGAAAATTTGATGGCATATGATGGCCTTGTATCATTTAAGGATAGGAGGGGCTAGTAATATTGGTAGAGCTTTTGGAGCTAAAGGGGATAGATTTAGATGGGGAGAATTTGTGATTGAATGGACAAGTAGTTGGGTTTGTGCAGCCAGAAGGTTAACAGTATCAGTGGAGAAAAATGTTTCAGTTGTGCAATCAAGCATTCAAGCTTACACTACAAGATATTAAGGCTTTGTTGCGCGTAGCGGCAGCAGGCCGTGACATTTCGTTGTTTGGGGCGGCTTTCCAATTGCGGCGGCAACGCCGCACAACAAAAAGCGGTCGCGAGATCGACCCCGTGGCCCGTGTTTATTCTCAAGATTTTTACGTGCATACCCCTCTTTCGACCCCGCATTCTTGTTTCTGCTCTTTCTATTTCCGGCGGAGCTTCTTCTTCCTCTGCCCTAATCGACGTGCCAGAGTCCACATTATTGCGATATCCCCTCTCCTATATTTTTTTGAGACATTTTCATTTCTCTTTGCTCTACAGTGTGTAGATTCGACTGCATTTTTTTGGTTTGGTGCTTCTACGCTAGTAGCAAATATGCATAATATCATTTCATGCCACTGAAATTTACTAGTGATACTACTTGTGACAATCTGATGAAAATAAAAGTATATTACTTCGACACACACACACAGTGAAATTAGGCAGAGAAGTAGAAAAAATGAGACAATAATATAGGTCGTGATTTTTTTTTTTTTTTTGACCTCACAGGTAGTTGCAAATATGTCTAATTTCATTCAAAGCCAACGAAATTTACTAGTGATATCGCCTAGGGCATGCTGATGATAAGAGAAGTATATTTCACACACACACTGTGAAATTAGGCAGAGAAGTAGAAAGAATGAGACAGTGGTGTGAGTCATGTTTTTTTTTTTTTTTTTGGTTTCACAGCTAGTAGCAAATATGCATACCACCATTCCATGCCACTAAAGTTAACTAGTGGTATCATCTGTGGCATTCTGATGAGAAGAAAAACATATTTCTCTCACACACACACACTGTGAAATGAGTCATAGAAGAAGAAAGAATGAGATAATTGCGTGAGCAATGTTTCTTTTCTTTTTTTCTTTTTTGCATCACAATTAGTTGCAAATATGTATACTTTCATTCCCAATCATTGAAACTAATGGTCTTACAGTTAGTAGCAAATATACATAATGTCATTCCATACCACTGAAATTTACTATTGATACAACATGTGGCAATCTGATGAAAGTATATTACTTCAACACACACATTGTGAAATGAGGATGGCAGTGAAATGAGTATTATTATTATTATTATTATTATTATTTTGTCTCACAGCTAGTAGCAAATATGCATACGACAACGCTCAAGATTTTCTTCCTAAATGTGAACTAAGAATGGTTAGATAGAGTCGAGTGAGGCTTGAAGAAGCTAATAACATCCATGGCATCATTGCAGCTTGAATCTCTCTTTCAGCAGTTCTGCTTACCCTCTTTCCACTTCCAGAGGGTCCTTCGTTATGAAATTAGGGTCTCGGTTGCACTTGGAAGAGTGAGGAATCCCCTGACGCATGCTACCAATGCTTCCTTGATTGGAGGTAGGACTTTGGCAAAAGAAAGGGGAAGCCATGGAACTCATTTGCGATTTGGCGCATCATATACGAGAATAGCATTTGACAATTCCGCTAGACCAAGCCCTTCTCCGGTCTAAGGAAGATGTTCTTCTAGAAGTCTTGCTAAAGGAACTGGAAGCACTGCTCTCTCCATTCACTTCAAAGATGAAGGAGTAGACTTCTGAATCAAGGCGCTAGATACAGATAGTCGACGTCAACCTGGAAGGAGAACTCTCTCAATACCTAAACAGACTCCTCTCATTGGTTCTTCATGGTTATCCTCTGACTGTTTGATCTCCTATCACTGGCCGGGAATAGGAACAGCTCGAATCCCTTACCTCTCACTAGTCTCTCACCTCACTTGCTGGGAGGCTGGCATGGCAGGATTGTCTCTTCTCTCCCGGCTAGAATTGAGACTGGACTCGTTTCCCCCGCAAGCAACTCCCCTTTCCCACTCTCCTTTGGCTGGATCCCTACACTGGCTTGGGACTGGCTCATATCTCACTCAGTGTCAGGCTCATATCTCACTCCTGTGGCATTCTGAACAGAAGTATATTTTTTTACACACATACTGTGAAATGAGTCATAGAGGAAGAAAGAATGAGACAGTTATGTGAGCAATGTTTCTCTTTTTTTGTATTTTTGATACTCACTGCTAAGTAAGTGGTGTATCGGTACTTTTGTGTTTCTCGGGCCAAGCATAAATGAATTTCTGTTAAATGAATTTCTGCTTCTGAATTATCAAATATGTTATTGTCATAGTTCTGTTTTAAACAGTTTCACTAAACACGGGCAGAATGGTCATTTTTCTAGAAACAGCTGTTTCACAACTATTTTCACACAAGTGCAACAAACATGTAGCTAGCTTCCCTGCAGTGGCTTCTTGGGGTAGCGCAGTTGCAGCTGAAAAGCTAAGAAGCTGCAACTGCGCCAAACAAACCCTAAGTCTATCATTCACATTCAAATGTGAATGATTGTTTGTGCAAGAATTCAATGCATGAAGGAGATTAACAATATATGATCTATGATAGATATCATATCAACTGCGAAAAGACACACAATTGTGTGCTTATGATATGATAAAATATTTTAAGCATATAATTCATCAATATAATTGCTCCTTAACAATAAGATCCATGTAGCCTTTAAATGAAGTGTGACTTCCAAGTAAAGAGCTGTATTTTCAAGGATAGACTGGAGTTTAAATTAAAAGATGGGGGAATGAAAGGATAGGAAAATTTTCATTGAAAGAGACATGAATGATAACATATGATGTTTTGAAAAGATTTGACTTTAGTTGTCATAGAAAGATAAGTTTATGTTAGGTGTAGAATTATTTGACTATTTATTTTTTGAAATATTTGTAAGATTTTATCATAAAAATTTTCACAAAGCTTTCAGCAGAAGCTTTTGAAAAGGAGATGCACAAGTTTTAGAAAGATATGATAGGAAGAACCTTTTCAAATTTGGAAGACCGCCAAAAAATGGAGGGTCAAGTTAAAGAAGAGCAAGGCATGGACGCTGGAAGGAAAGAAAGAAATGTTTTGCAGCTATAGATGTTCGGGGCTGATGGCAGCAAAGGAAACAACACAAGACATGAGGATTTGCAAGGATAAAAAGTTTGTGTCCATTTCAGCATGGAAGTGCAGCAAAATAACAACAAAAGCGCAGAATAATAAGCAGAGGACAAAGAGGGCAGCAAAAAAAAATCTAGCATGCAGAACATCATAAGTAAAATTTCAGTCTAATAAACACAGAAAAAAGCATGCAGGGGATGCAGCATATTACAATAAATGTGGGGGAAAGCAGGAATCACCAAACTTTAGAAAAAGAGTTTCCATAACCTATAATCCAGTGAAAAACCTACAAATTCAAAACCAACTGGAAGAAAACAAGAGAAAGTAAAGGAAGAAATGTAAGGCTGCTTGAATAATTTCCAGAAATAAAATATGGGTAGTGGCGGTGCTAGTTGAGAGAAAAAAATAAAGTTGCCAGAAACAAGAAGTATGCACACCTTCACTGAGAATTTCATAAGGAGATGTGTAACCTTTGTTGGAACTTGAATCATCCTCCGAAGGATTCTTTGTTTGCTTTGATAATGATGTGGACTTTGCCACTATGGAATAAACCATAGCCTAGTTTTCTCAGACTTCTCCCCACGGAAACTTATCATGCAAAATTTTTAAAGAGGATTTGTAACCTAGGTGCAACTCAAGCAAGTTGTAGCATGTTCAATCTAGGAGAGAGGACGCTAGATTAACAAGGAAAAGAGTATAAATCTAAGCAAGAAAGAAAAGGAGAAGAAAAACTGAGAGAAGGAGAACAACCATCATGATTGTCATATTCATATTCATCAAGCATAATGCCTGACACAAGACTAAAATCCTCTATATATTTGATGAAACATAACAAGGCCAAAGCAATCATGACGTGTAAAAGAACATGTCCTTATTACATGAAACAACAAGACAAAAAATAAACAAACTTAGCGAGACATTCTGAATGATTTGATTGAAAAGATAACCAACAAGCAAATGATAGATGATTAAAATCTTTTCACATAGGCATAAAGAAACCATTTTTGTAAGAAGTTTTAAGGTGGAAGCCATTGCAATGACAATGAGAGAACTAGCTTCAGTGCATCTCAACACTGTTGGTTGGTAAACATGTATGAGGATATGGAAGGTTGAAATCCAAATGTCAAATGCACGTGGTTAGTTTCCTAGGAAAGGGTAACATGTAACATGGTGATCATAGCAATAATAGTAACAGAGCCTATAGGAATCCTAACGCATGAAACTAAGACACATTATATATCTAAATCTCATAGTTCATAACAACAAGAAGTGTGTTTCTCGGGCCTAGCATATGCACTTGTTGCACAATCTCATCCTCAAGATAGAGCATTGGGTCAATCACAAGCTCAACATTCATTCAGACCGCTTAAGCTCTAGTGACTAAACATCTTTCACATTAAAATATAGAGAAGGGGTTTATGAGATTGGAGGGACTAATTGGGTACTGAGTTTTGCAGGATTGGATGGGATAGCAAGGTGAGTTTTTCACTAGAGGGTTAACTGGAGTATCAGGAGTGAAACTTCTCATAAATGCAACGAATGGATCTTGTGTAAGAAGGAATTAAATCTGTCATCCACATGTAGAGTTGAGCGGTTATATAAGTTAAGAGTAGGATCATAATAATGCCAAGGAGAACCGACAAACATAATGCAGTAGGTATATGGTAAAAAAATGATATGAATCATGTGATGACAAAAATGACTTTGGAGGAAGATAAAAAACATGGTACGCGGATAGCCAGTCAAATGTATTTGCAAATAGCAAGGCAGGTTCACAACAGCATTTTATGGGCATGAGAAGAATCTTCTATGAAAATATAAATATGTTTAATGTGATAACATCCTCATCCGATGTCAACATGATTCATTCCATAGGTCTATATGATTAAAGCCTTAAACCTCCATCCAAACATGAGATCAGAACTTAGATGCTCAAAGACACGTATTGAATATCATTAAGAAAATTATTGAGAAAATAAAGTCAGACTGGAGAGATAATCTGTTAGATTTTTTCTTTGTAAAAATAAAAGCTAGGATAACATAAAAATAAAAATTTCCGATGACACATTTTTATGAAGTCTGTTGAAGCAACAAATTAGGTGAATGATTCAAAACATGTTTTCCTACTCATAAATAGAATTATATAGAAGATTGAAGAGTAGTTAGTGATTCAAGTTATTACTGACAATACTAATGTTTAAAAGGCAACGGAAAATAAATTGTTGAAAAAAAAACATGTTTGGGACATCATATTCTGCAAATTCCATTGATTACAACAAAAAACTTTTATCCCACTAAGTGGGGTCGGCTACATGAATCTTTTTTCTACATTGTGTCCAATCGAGTGCCATATTTTCATTTAATTTTAAAAGATAAAGATCATTTTTTATACAATATGCCCAAGTCTTTTTAGGTCTACCTCTGTCTTTCTTAACATAAGTCGAACTTAAAGCATCTACTCTCCCAACCGGATCATCAAATGATCAATGTTTAATATGACCAAATCATCTAAGACAACTGTCTCTAACTTTGTCCACCACTAGAGCAACACCAACCCTATCACGGATATAATCATTTCACATTTTATCTCTAAGTGTCAAGCCATTCATCCACTTAAACATTCTCATCTCAGCAACACTTAATTTTATTTTATGCTTCTCTTTTAAAGCGCAACAATCAGCGTGATAAAGTAATGCAAGTCTCACCACCATCTTATTAAATTTTCCTTTCAATCTAAGCGGTACTTTTCTATCACGCAATAGTCCTGATGCAATGCTCCACTTCAACAAACCAACTTGAATTCTACTAATAACATCCCCATCCATATCAACATCACTTCTAACAATAGACCCGAGATATCCAAAATGTTCACACCTTTCAATGATATGATCACCCATAGTTGCAACTCTGCAACTAGAACCATGTATTCAGTTTTAGATCTACTCAAACGAAGACCTTTAGACTCTAATGTAGACCTCCGTAATTCTAGTTTTTCTAAACTTTTTTTGCGGTCTTATCTACAAGAAGAATATCATTAGTGAAAAGCATATACCAAGATACATCCTCCTATAAATGTTCAGTAAGAGCATCCATAACTAAAACAAAATAAATATGGGCTTAATGCCAATCCAAGATGTAATCCAACTAAAATAGGAAAATACTTGGTTAATCATCATTCGGTTTCAACACAAGTGCCAACTCTAGTATACATATCTTTAATGACTTGAATATAAGTCATATCAACACCTTTCTTCTCTAGAATTCTCCAAAAGACTTCTTTTAAAACCTTATCGCAAGCTATTTTTAAATCAATAAAAATGATATGTAGAGCCTCCTTATTCTCTCTGTAATTCTCTATCAAACCCCTCAATAAATGTATAGCTTCCAATAGTACACCTGCCCAACATAAATCCAAACTGATCATGAAAAATATTTGTATCTTGTGTTAACCTATGTTCAATTATCCTCTCCCATAATTTTAAAACATGACACATCAAGTTAATTCTTCTATAGTTTGCACACTCTTGTGCAACCCTTTTATTCTTAAAAAAGAGAACCAAAATACACTTTATCCACTCCTCGGGCAATTTTTTAGTTTTTAAAATAATAGTAAAGATTTTAATAAACCAATAAACTCTCAAATCTCTTAAATATTTCGACATTTCAATTGAGATATCATCATATCCTACTGATTTTCCACTCTTGATTTTCTTTAAAGCCACCTCAACTTTTTTTTACTAATGTAGTGATAAAAATAAAATATTTTATTATTATTAACGATATTACAATCACTAAAGTTGATCATATTTTCAGAAACATCATTTGAAAAGTTCATTAAAATAGCTTACCCACCTATGTAGGATATCTTCCTCTAAAAAAATACTTTTTGATTTTCATCTTTAATACAGTTTATTTGAATTAAATCTTTATTTTTCTTTTCTTTTTGTTTGACTAGTTTATACAAATATCTTTCACTCACTTTAATATCTAATCTATTATAAAGATCATTAAAAGTAGAATTTTAAACATCGTAAATTGTTCTCATAGATTCATTGTGGGTCACTTATATTTTTTTCAAATATCCAAGCTTTTACATTTAAATCAATTTTTAAAACATTTATTATATTTTATATTTTCTTTCACCTTATTATTTCACCGATTATTTTAATTTATAAAATATTTTTCTTTTGATTCTCAAAGTACCTCTTTTGTCACTTGTTTAATATTGCCTGTTGCTTTATCCCATATAAAATTTGCTTCCTCATAAACATTCAAAATCTTAAAATCTGTAAGTTTTGTATCTTATAAATGCCCCATCTAATTCTATTATAGTGTTTAATTATATTTTTTATCTGACAATTCTTCGTTCTAAAATTTAAAACTAATAATCAATGTTAAATACTTAAATTTTTACTTGGAATGACCTTACAATCTTTGCATTATCGACGATCTCTTTTCTCATAAAAAAATAATTAATTTATGTTTTATTAGATCCATTCTTATAAGTAATAATATGCTCTTCTTTTTTCTTAAATAAAATATTAGCAAAAACAAAATCATACGTTGAAGCAAAATTTAATATAGTTCTACTTTCTTCATTAATCACTCTAAAACCATAACAACCATGAATATTTCTAAAATCTTCAACCACTTTACCAACAAATCTATTTAATCTCCTCCAATAAAAATTATTTCTTTAAAAGGTATCATTTGTATTAATTATTCTATGTCATTCTAGAATTTTTCTTTTGAACCTATATTTAAACCAACTTAAGCATAAGCGCTTATACCATCAAAACTCTTAGTATTAAAAATAATCTTTAGGGCTATAATTCTATTTCCAAATCTATTTATTTTTTACAGCATTATCTTTCAAACTCTTATCAATAATTACACTTACACAATTTCTAATGCGACTCTTACCAAAATATAAAAGCTTAAAACATAAACTATAAATCTCTTTAGTGTTTTCTCCAACAAAGTTAGTTTCTTAAATACATAAGATATTTAGCTTCCTATAAATCATGATATCAGCTAATTTCATTAATTTACATGTAAGAGTATCTATATTCCCAGATATTATCCTAATATTAGTTTCATGGACTAAATATCAAAGCTTAAAACTTAAATTATAAATCTCTTTAGCTTTATCTCCAAACAATTTAAGGCCAGTTTGGGGTAACTTATTTGGTGCGATGCGATTTGAAAATGCCGGCAGAGGCGTTTGGTTATTGCGGCGTTGCAGAGTATCCTAATAATTCGATAAAATTCGTATTAAACGCGGTCGCGGGTTAGACCCCGAGCTCGCATTCCTTCGCAAGTGTATTACCCCGCTGCCCCTCTCGACCCCCACGCTCCCTCTCCCGCGTCTCATCTAAACTAGGTGTCTGCCTCTCTCGATCGCTCTCGCAAACTTTGGGTAACTCTCTCTCGTGCTTCTCTCCCTCTCACACGTCTCTCTCGCGCTTAGTGTTGCCTTTCTCATCTTCCTCCCCCCAATCTTTGGTTATTGTGCTCTGCAAGTAATTCTTGTGGTAATTTTCGATGGAATGACTTTATTTAAGCAATTTCTCATTTGCAGTTCGTGTGAGACGTTTGTGATATTTGCGATTTGTGACTTTCTGATTTATCATTTGCAATTTGCGATTTACAATTTGAATCTTGCCGAAAAAATAAAATGAAAAACGTTGAATGACATTTTTATCTCCACTAATTTTTTGAGTGGGAATTTGGAGAATGGATGAAAGAGTGTACTTGATTTGTTGATAGCAATTTTTCTAATGCCATGTATGTAACCAGATGAAATGTTGAATATGGGACGACCTTCTATCATTGCTTTCACTAATTTTTAAGTGGGAATTTGAAAATGGATGAAATGGGTTCCTTGATTTGTACATAGCATTGTTTCGAGTATCCTCAAAATTACATACAAGGTTTTTTTTTTAGCATGAATCCGGAAAACAGATGAAAGAGGGTGCTTAATTTGTCGATAGCAGTGTTTTGAGTGCTTTGTATGTAATTACCTCAAATGAAAAGTATGAGATGAGATTTTACGCTTCCTTTGTTGTTTGAGTGAGAATTTCAAACATGGATGAAATAGGGTGCTTGATTTGTACATAGTATTGTTTCAGGTGTCGTTTTTGTAATTGCCTCAATTCAAAATTACATATACTTTTCTTTTAGCGAGAATCTGAAGTATGGATGAAAGAGGGTGCTTAATTTGTAAATATCAATGTTTCGGGTGCTCGGTACGTAATTGCCTCAGATGAAAAATATGGGATAGGGTTTTATCACTTCCTTTGATGTTTGAGTGAGAATTTGAAAAATGGATGAAATAGGGTGCTTAGTTTGTATATAGCATTGTTTCAAGTGCTTTCTATGTAATTGTCTCAATTGAAAATTATGTTTTTTATGTTTGAGTGAGAATTTAAACAATGGACTGTAGATAACAACATTTTGGGTGCTCTGTATGTAATTGCCTAAAATGGCAAATATGGGATTGGGGATGTGGCTTAATCACAACCTTTTATTTTTGAGTGAGAATTTGAAAAATGAATGAAACAAGATGCTTGACATATAGATGGCAATGTTTTCTTCAAATTACATATAGGGCACTCAAAATCAATGACTTTGTCGTGGGTTGTGGTAGCTACGTTGTGGGTTGGGTTGTTGTGGTGTTGTGCCACTTTGGTGCGGTGGTTGTGGGATGTGAGTAGAGGTGTGGTTGGGTGGTTATGGTGTGGTGGCCTTGGGTGGTTGTGTTGTAGGCTATGGCGGCTGTGTTGTTGGTTGTGATGGTTGTGCTGAGGGTTGGGTGTTTCAGAGAATTTCATGTGGTGTGGTGGCTATGAGATATGTGTGGTGGTGTGGTTGGGTGGTTGTGGTTTGGGTGACTGTGGGTCATACTATGTTGTGGGTTGTGATGGATGTGTTGTGAGTTGTATGGTGGCTTTAGCTATGTTGTGGCGGCTCTGGTTGTGATGTGTGTTGTGGTGTGGTTGCTGTGGGAAGTGTAAAAGTGTTGTCTTGAGCTGTGGTGGTTGTATTTGTGGTTGTTGGTTGTGGTTGTCGGGCTGTGATCGCTAATATATGTTGTGGTTGTCGGGTAAATATTAATGTTTTGTCTTTTCTGTGCTAGTAACACAATGGTTAAGACTAAAGAAGTCGGTTCATCTGTCATGTGAGATAGAGATGCCAAACTCATATTTTGCGACATCTGTTCAAGGAAGTTGAGCTGGGAAATGAGCCCACCACCTATATTAACAACGATGAATGACAAAATATTATGAAGAAGTTCCAGGAAATGACAGGAAGAGAGTACGACAGATTGAAAGTTAAGAACAAGTGGGATCAGTTGAAAAATGACAGATTATGAACAAAATTAAAACGAGGATTCAAGGGCTTGCGAGGAATCCAATCAAACGGACTATTGATACTTCAGAAGAATGGTGAACTGAGAAATTGGAGAAAACAACTTATCAATGAAAAAATTTATTTTCATTATTTTATCTTCCTTAACTGTATGAATTAATCAGTTTGCCCGTACGTTGCAGGCAATGTCAGCCGCCAAGAAATTCAATTAAGTAGAATTGACCCTAATCTGGAAGAGAAATTGGATTGTATGTTTGGTGGGATTGTGGTAAGAGAAAAGGTTTGCAGGCATACCAAGGGACTTGGATGTCAAGCATGTAACTGGCTCCAGCAAAGGGCCAAGCCCAAACCAAAATGAACTGGAGTTTACATGCAAGTTCAAGCATTCTAAGGTGAAGAAAAAAAAGAGCTCTTTCATTAGAAGCCAATTATCAAAACTGGTGGCTTCACGCATGAGTGATCCTAGGACTTCACATGAGACCTCCATAGACGAAGTTATCCGATTTCTGGAAGAAACTATCGAAGTTTTTGAAGACATGTAGTTATATTTGAACTCATTGAAGTTGCTGAAGGACCCGACCCATAGCAGATCTTCATGAAGATGACCCCTTACCGTAGGGTCAATTATTTATATATATATATATATTTTGCAGCAAGGAGTTTGATTTTGTGTTGTTCCGTTGAACTATTTGTATTTATTTTCCTGTAGTTTTTTCAGATTTCTGACTTGGATGTTTTTTCTTTCTCGTAGGAACAATCTATTTGTTATTATATATTTATATCTTCTTATTGTATGTATTGTGATTCAATTTTTGATGTTCTTTAATGTTGTTTGATTCATTGATTAGAGCACTTATTTAACATGGATTAATAAAAAGAGTCGCAAAAAAAAATTATGACAGCGGTTTGTATGTTGTACGAATACTACAACTCATATGTTGATCGAACTTCTTGCATGACATCTATTTACATTGAAGCTATATGGGCTGGGGAGCTACTACAAGGACACCCTACAGGATTCAACATGTTTCATATGAATGTAAATGTGACATACACGAGCTTGGTAATTACGTAGGTTAAAGCAGCCAAGAATCATTTTTTACAAAGTCTGATATCTTCTTGTAGTGACAGATTCATTCCTGAAACCTCACACTTGCTCAAAAATGTAATTTTTTACTTATTTTATTTATTTTTTTTCGTTTATTTTAAACGGTTCATATTTATTTTCGTTCCATGTACATTTGACATTGTGTTCTTCAGGATGGCATGATTGTCGGTATTGGTTGGAGTCACATGTGAAATCCTATTAA
This sequence comes from Phalaenopsis aphrodite, assembly GCA_003013225.1. NCBI lineage: Eukaryota > Viridiplantae > Streptophyta > Magnoliopsida > Asparagales > Orchidaceae > Phalaenopsis > Phalaenopsis aphrodite. Next base: position 1,748,119 of record NEWO01000084.1, on the reverse strand, counting down.
AGACAATCAAGCTCCTCTTTTTTTTGGAGATGCGGCTATTGAGGTTCTTCTGGATAGTCTTTTTTGGTGATATGCATATGTGACACACACAAAATTGGTATTATGTGGGTTAAAGGCAATCAAGAATCCTTATTTTATAAGGTCTGTTGTTTTTTTGTAGTGAAAGATTCGTTGGTTGGTGTACTAAATCCTCTGAGACCTCATGCCTGCACAAAACAGTAATTAGTTATTTCTTTTATCAATTTATACTCATGTTATGACTACTGAATTATCTTTTGAAGGATTCGGGAAATATGAGTTCAAGGATTCCAGAGACCTCCCGAGGATTGTTATGACACTGCAAACTACAGAGTTCCTTGCTCATGTCACGTCAGACACATGGCTACGGGAGATGGTTCTACAGGTGCCCACGGAGAATCACGGGTAAGTGTGACTTCTTCCGATGAGCAGACATGCCACCGCCGAGAATGATCAGTATGAATAGTATTCTTGAAGAACGGTCTGGCTCGTGTCATACGCTCTCTCTATTTTAAAAATAATATTATCAAATTATTAAATATTATTTTAATAACTTTTTTCTTTATTTTAGTAATGATGATATTCACTCCAAAATGAGATGTATATCTTGTGTTTTGCATTGTTTTGAAATAGATTTTTGTTTTTAAAGTATCAAATATATTATCATGACAGTTCTACTGCAAACAACATACTACATAAGGACAGAATGATCATTTGCCCAAAAAAAATTGCACTACAGCTGTTTTCAAACATCAATAAACAAACGACCAGTAAGTTTATCCGCAACATCTTTTGCGCACAGCTTTGCGCAACAGATTTCTGGGACAACTGCTGCGCAACAACTTATTTGTATTCTAATATCAACTTATTTTATTAATGTAAAAAAAATTCTTAAAGTTTTGCGCAACAGATTTCTGGGATAACTGCTGGGCAAAATCATAATATCAACTTATTTTATTAATTTACCTGTGAGAGTATCTATATTCCAATATCATATTCTAATATTAGTTTCACGGAATAATTTATTTACCTGCATCCATCCATAACTTAAAAACTTTGCTTATTTGACACTACACTTGGGCGAAGATGTAGCAGTCCTTGCACACATTTCACTGTATTTATATCCTTGCAAATTACATTGATTATATCAACCAATTTAGAAAATTGTCTTAACAACAAAAATTTCCTACACTAAAGTAAAAAAAATATGTTAGAAATTTGGAATTTGGCCTGGATGAGAAAATTTTCCAAGAAAGAACTCATAAAACTTGTAGTTACTAGATTCCCTACGACATACATTACTTTGAAAAGCAAATTAGAAGCAAGACAACTTTTGAAAAATTTATGAGGGATGAAAATGAAAGTTGTACATCACAATTGTACGAGAAAGATATCAATATTGACTACCTTGGAAGAATAATTAAAACCAACACAAGTCTGTCAGCGCTTAAAAGAAGAAAAGTTATGTTTGGGGGTCGCCCGTAAGAAACTGTCGGCAGCCGGAATCGAAATCCCGTTACCCGCTTCGGAAGGACTTTTTAATTTACATATATATATATAATTTTAGAAAAAATATGAAATCAAACTGACCTCATATTTTTCACAGTTTAAATGAGAGAGCACTCTACCTCAAATCCTGTATCTACCCCGAGGGATAAACACAAGACTTGAGGGTGAGGCTCGATCAAATAAACTAAGAAAGATATGACATCGTTTGGGTCTGCGAAACCGTTTTATTTGCCGACAAGTTCCCCTATTTAATACAAAGAATTAAATAGGGTTTATTTTAAGCTGGGTTCGAAAAAGCTCCCTATAAGGGCAAACCCCTATACTTAATTACATCTTAAATGACCGAAACCACCTAAGAAAACTCTCGATAAAAATTAGGGGATAATGTCTTCAAAGAGGTCAAAAGGATAGGACTTCTCAACGAAATCGGACTAAGAAGGTGTGAAAGGGGAAAAACTCAAATCTGGAACATTGTTGAGGAATCCAAATGAAGAGAAACTAGGGGAGGCCACAGATCCTGAGGAGAACCTCAGTGACTTCCCAGTCTATCCTATGATTTGCCTCCAATTTTGAGAGGAAATTATTAAAGTGTTTCATCATGTCATTTTTATTTAATTAGGGCTTATATTTGCGTGGCAGGGCCACACAAATTGCCTAGAAGATATGAGGGTTTACGTCGTATCGGACGACAACCTCGGAACCTAGAACGAGTTAGGGCTTAAATCGTACAGCAGAGCTATATGAATGCCTAAAGAAAAAGGTGGAGGATTTATGTTGCGCTAGGCAAACAACCTCGAAAACTTATGGACTGTTGTTTAATTTCTAGGAGAAGGAATGGTTTTGCTAGGGAAGATATGTTCATGACCGTGCTGCCCACTGCGTTAGCTCCAAGCTCCTTGACGAGACGAGTTTAAGTTTTCTAGGGTGTCCAGTTATAGTATCAAATCAAACGGCCCTATGGTTGTAATCCTCTAAACATCCTATGTAAAAAAATAAAAAAGGTAAACATGTTTAAAGTTATAAGATGTAAAGCGTGCGATGCAGGAACGAACAGTGGCATGCAAGTGAAACAGTAGTAGGCAAAAACAGGAGCAGTGCAGCATGCTATATATGAAAGACAATAGCAGGTAGAAACAGGATAAATGTAATATGCTATACAGGGAGAACAGTAGCAAGTAGAGACATGACAAGTGTAACATGCTATACAGGGAGAACAGTAGCAAGTAGAAACATGAGTAATATGCTACACAGGAAGAGCAGTAGCAAGTAGAAACAGGAGAATTATAACATGCTATATAAGAACAACAACAGCAGGTAGAAACAGGAGTAATATGCTACACAGGAAGAGCAGTAGCAAGTAGAAACAGAAGAATTATAACATGCTATATAAGAACAACAACAGCAGGTAGAAACAGGAAAATTAAGTGCTGTAAAATATAAAGCGAACCTGTACGCCCGTGAGATCTGATATTCCTTAAGCATAGCAAACCTAAATACATCTCAAAAAAACAAAATCTGGATGAAAACGTCGTCCGAGAAGTCCGAGGAAAAGCAAAAAAAACTCGAGAGACTAGACGAAAAAAAGACTCAAGTAAAATAAAATCCTCAAAACTCCTGGAGAAATCACGAAAGAAAAGAAAAGTAACACGAATGTCTCGTCCCCAAAAC
>NEWO01000084.1:1724868-1740944 GCA_003013225.1 Phalaenopsis aphrodite | reverse complement strand
GTCAACAAAGTCACAATAAAATACTAGAAAAAGTTACTACGTAATTTATACAATAGATTGCCCAATTATCAATAATCATTATTTTAAAGTCTAATTAATGTTTTTATTAATTTATATTGATAGGGAAAGAGGAAGATAATGAGAAAGAAGATTGGAATGCTGTTGAAAAAGTTGAAGATGAAAGAGAAGAGAGATCAATTTACTATAGTGATGATTTTGAGGAAGATCAACCAAGTGATGAGAGTAGATAAGACTTTTGAATTAATAAATTATAATCTTAGTGGACTTAAATCACCTATTTACATTGAATTGAAATTGAAAGAGACTTGTAATTAAGAGATTATTTTAGCTTATTCTAATCAAACTTTGAAATTGTACTTTGATGTTATTATTAAACTTCCTACTTCATATTTGTTTACTAACATAATGGTTTGATTCTAGAACTAACACATCCTCACGAATAGAAAACAACTTGATACCTAACTGCAAAATTTATAACACTAATGATTTATCACTAGATGGAAACAATTCTATGAATTATAATTGTGCTCTGATTCAAGATAATGCAAACACAATGTAGTACAAAATCCTAACTTCGTGCTTTTTAAATTATTCTTGTACTGGAGAAGGCCATATAGTTTAGACAAAGTGAAAAGAAAAGAGTATGATGAGAAATAGAGAGAAAATTCTCGATTGATAGTATAAAGTAGGTTGGTTAGGCCAAAGAAAACAAATGAAAGCCAAAGGAAAAAAAAGGATAGTAGAGAAATGTTCATGATTTTTATGTTCAATATATAATGTCTAAAGCAAGAATAGAACCATTTAATTATAAAAATGAGGAATTATAACTTAAGGTTTGTTTGAGGCAGCTGCAGCTTATCCAATAAGCTAGTTTGTAATAGTTGCCCCCATAAAGTTGTTGTGGGAAAGTTGACTGCCTATTTGTTTTTTACAGAATGAAAACAAATGTTTGGCAGCTCTTTCTAAAAAAATGAACATCCTGCCCCTGTGTAGTAATGCTGGAAAAATGACCATCTGAATCCATAAGCCCCAACAACGAGACAACAAGAACATATAACATAAAGGAGCAATAAAGAGGATAGGAGATGATACCGTGTGGTTTGGGAAGGCGTCTAGGAGGTAGGTGCGAGGAGGGATGGCGTTGCCGAACAGCAGAGGAATGGAAGGAGGGACGGCATTGTCGATAGCAGAGGACCGATGATGGAGTCGGGGTCGAACAGAGAGGGATTTGGGCAAAGCAGCGGGATCGAACAAATGGGGTCGAACGCTGGGATCGAAGGATAGAGAGAAAAAATTCGCAATAAGCCAACTCTCGAACGCAGGTCGCAGGGTTCAATCCGCGGTCGGCGTTTAACCAAAACAGCAGAACACCGTTGCCAGATGTTATCCCAAACGACCGAAATTCGTAGTCGCTCCTTGTACCGCACTCCAGACGTCGAACCGAACAAACCCTAAGACTAATGCATACATATAAGGACTAACTTATTCTCAATAAATTAAAAAAACATGACAGTTAAAAAAAATTAAAAACATGACATCATGTAAATATAAAGATAAACATAATAACTTGCCCTCTATGATATGAACCATGATTTTAAAAATTGGACTAAACGAGCCAACCAAACCAATCCTCAGGCTAATTCAATCTAGATCCATAACCTCTTTTACACAACCCTGACTAGAATGGTTAGTTGGACCATATCGTTAAACTATTCTGATTTTTAATGGACCATCTGAGTCAACTATACCTGTTTTAGTTGAATCATCAAGCTATCTGATTTTTAATAGACCTTTGATTCAACTATTGATTAATATTTGGCTTTTGACTTTGAACGAATGGCTAATATAAAATATTTAAATAAAACATAGATAAAATAATTTAAATACCATGCCCCAAAATTTTAGTTTGAATTATATTAAAAATAATTCAATGCAATATTATATAGTATCTTAATGTGATAAATATCATTATTACATCATTTTTTATCTTTTAAACAGTACAAAATAATTTTAATATTTGTTATATTATTTAATTCAACTTTTATTATAACCTCTGTAGAACATTTAAAATCTTGAATCTCAATATTCAATCCAATTTTCAAAACCTTGATTTAAATAAAAGGGAAACAACAACCACAAATGGCCATATATTATATAGTCTATATTAAATATCTTAAGACATGTTTTGTTGCCTTAACTAGACAAAATCATTCAATAAATAAATATCTAAACACCATATAACTAAATAAATTAACACTACATATTAGCAAAACTTCCCCTCATACAAGATAGAAAAATTTAATATCAATTATCAAATATTACGGAATAATTAAAGGTCACAACAAATGAACCCTCCATCGTTACCAAACAATATACCAAGGAAGATCAGCAAGGTATCCAAAAACATGAATGCATGAGGCTTTTTGCCAATGCAAGATGTAAAGGGATTAATATGCACAGCCTTACAAGTGCAATGCAAAAAGGCTATTTTTGTTATTCAAAATAGTCACATATAGATCATAGTGGGAGATCTGGTCATTTCTGAAGGCCTACCTCTAATTTGATAGAAATAAATAAAGCCTTGATAAGAATTATAGGCCATTCATGAGGGAAAAATAAGCTTTAAGAATTTAAAATGCAGAAAAAAGAGATTTGTTCACACAAAAGCCATCAAAATTTGTCTATTTCTATGAAAATAACAAAACTGCAAAAGGGTTTCATTTGATTAAAAAGTCCCCCTGATCGCAATAAAGAAACTAAAGTAATGTTTAGAGCACCAATAGTCATGTATTCATGCTAAAATAATATAAACATACAAAAGTCTCCCAATTATTATTTGATTTGTCTACATTCCCCCCTCCCAAAAAAAAAAAAAAAAAAGAGTTCTAAACTATAAAGACCATTTTAACAGATATCTACATAACATAACAGCAACAAACCTTTATCCCACTAAATTTGTTCGGTCACATGAATCTTTTTTCTCCATTGTGTTTTATTGAGTGTCATATTTTCATTTAATTCTAATATATTAAGATCATTTTTTATATAATATGACCAAGTCTTTTTATGTCTACCTCTGCCTTTCTGAACATAAGTTGAATCTAAAATATCTACTCTCCTAACTGAATCATCATGTGGTCGACATTTAATATGACCAAACCACCTAAGACGACTCTCTTTAATTTTTTCTGCAATTGGAGCTACACCTACCCTTTTACGGATAGATTCTTTTCGCATTTTGTCTCTAAGTGTCAAGCCACTCATCCACCTAAGCATTCTCATCTCAGCAAGACTTACCTTTGTTTTATGCTTCTCTTTTAAAGGGCAACATTCTGCACCATAAAGTGTTGCAGGTCTCACCACCATCTTATAAAATTTTCCTTTCAGTTTAAACGGTACTTTTCTATCATAAAAAAAGGACTGATGCATTCCTCCACATCAACCTAAATTCGAATAATAACATCTCCATCCATATCACCATCGCTTTGAATAATAGAACCGAGATATCAAAAATGTTCCCACATTTAAAGATTTGATCGCCCATATTTACAACTCTGTCACTGGTGCTATTACTACTGAAATTACATTCCATAAATTCAATTTTAGATCTACTCAAACGAAGGATTTTAGACTCCAATAAAGACCACTATAAATTAAGTTTTTCTTGAACTCCTTCTCTAGTTTTATCCAAAAGAAAGATATCATCAGCAAAAAGCATATACCAAGGCACATCCTCCTGTATATGTCCAGTGAGAACATCCAAAACTAAAGCAAAAAAATATTGGCCTAAAGCCAATCCCTAATGTAATCCAACTGAAATAGAAAAATATTATGTCAATCCTCCTGCTCGAACACTAGTAACAACTCTAGTATACATATCTTTAATGACTCGAATATAAGTCACATCAACACCTTTCTTTTTCTAGAACTCTTCAAAGAACCACTGGGAACTTTATTGTAAGCTTTTTTCTACATCAATAAAAATCCTATGTAGATCCTCCTTACTCTCTCTGTACTTCTCCATCAAATCTCTCAATAAATGTATAGCTTTTATGGTACTTTCCCGATATAAATCCAAACTGATAACGAGAAATTTTTGTATCATGTCTTAACCTATGTTCAATTACCCTCTCCCATAATTTTAAAGTATGAGACATTAACTTAAATTATTTATAATTTGCGCACTTTTGTGCATCCCCTTTATTCTTAGAAAAGGGGACCGAAATACTCTTCCACCACTCCTCGGGCATCGTTTTAGATTTTAAAATAATATTAAAGAGTTTAGTAAGTGAAGAAACTCCTAAATCTCCTAGATATTTCTACACTTCAATAGAGATATCATTAAGTCCAACTGATTTTCCCCACTTGGTTTACATTAAAGCCTCCTCAACTTCCTTCTTACTAATGTGACACTGAAAATAAAAAAAAAATTTATTATTAATGAAAGATCACTAAAGTCGACCGTATTTTCATAAACTTCATTGATACGTTGATCAAAATAGCTTACCCACCTATGTTGAACTAAAAAAATACTTTCGCAAATATTGATTAATCCACCAGCAATAAACTTTAGCAAATGTTTTCAGAAACTTCATTAATAGATATCTACACACAACAATAATTTTTAGCTTTTTCTGGCAAAAAGACAAGTCAAGACTAATGGTTAGCATCATAACTGAGACTTTAGTAACAACGTGAGAATATCTTTCTACTACTCAAGCTTAAATGAAAGGTTTGGTTTACAAATATTGATTAATCCACCATAATAAATACAAATTTTGACAGAAAACTAAAATCCAAAGCCGTGTTAAATACTAATCCTGCATCCAACCCCTAACTGAACACTAACAATATTTACCACCATGCCCCCTTTCATTGGAATAACCATTGCTAAAAATCAGATATTCAAAACTGAGGTAATAAATAAGAAATATGTGATTTTTGCACTAGCCCAAATGATCACAAGGAGGCAATATACAAGAGAAGACTCAGGACGCCATACCTGACCACACAAAGTGCGTCGTGAAGACTCCTTTCTGCCTCATCGATCATCAACTGGTTCGAACCCCGCACAAGCACAGTAGTAGTCCTCCCCATGTCTTTGATGCCTGTAATCTTCACAATCTTACTTCCATCACCAATCAAAACCTCTTCCACTAGATCAGCATGACCGAGCTTCTCCTCACGAAAATGCTCAATGTTAGAAATCGGGAGACAGTTGAGAGTCTTTGTGATGAACTCAATTTCATCCCTCTCTACATCCTTTACCACCAAAATCTTGGCCTTGGCAAGGTAATGCAGTGAAAGATCAGTGACGGCATCTCTAAGGATACTCTTCTGGATAAGAAGCGTATTGCACCCCGTGGCTTTAATTTTCTTTACAATTCCTAGAATATAGTTGCGTTCTTCTCGAAGGATCCGATCCATCTGGGTGTAATCCGAGACAATAATGCTCTGCTCGATATCCGTTTTTGGGGGGGAAATCTGAAACTGAATGACTGCGATCTTGGCATTCTCAACGCGAGTAGGGCCGCCGGCCGTGTGGCTTACCTTCTTATCGAAAACAAGGCCGCGGATGAGCTCAGTGTCGTCAACAGTGCCGCCTAGCTTCTTGACGATCTTAATGTCACGAAGATCGACGAGGTCGGGATGTTCAGAATCAACAACGGAGAGGACAGCGTCAACGGCAAGAGGGGCAAGAAGGGAGGAGTACTGGCTAACAACCTTGCTATTTAACGAGGTAGCGGCAGACTTGACAAGGGAATCGCGATCGGAAAGTTCAAGGGGAATAGCCATGGAGTGGAGGATGTCAACAGCACGAACAGAAAGCTTGTAAAGGGAATCAGAAATGACGGTGGGGTGTATGCCCGCAGAGAGAAGGGAGAGAGAACGACGGAGAAGAGAACCGGCAAGAACGACTACAGTAGTGGTGCCGTCGCCAGCCGCGGCGTCCTGAGAGCGAGATAGGTCGACTAGCATTTTGGCGGCGGGCTGGAGAACTTCCATCTTGTTAAGAATGGTGGCACCGTCATTGGTAATGATAACCTCGCCGTTGGCCGAGGAGATCATCTTGTCCATGCCCTTTGGGCCTAGGCTCGTGCGCACGGCATCAGCCACAGCGCTTGCAGCGAGGATGTTGGCCTGCCGGATGTCATCACGCCGCTTGTTGTCGACGTAACTCTCCGTCTTCGAGGACCTGGAATTGGCGGTGGCCGGAGCTGTCACGGCTGCCGCCATTGGTACACTGAGGTGGCTGATTTGGTTAGATTGCAGAGGGATTACACGATTTTGCGATGCAAGTGTCCCGGAAACCCTAACCTAATTCGAACACGCAGAAACTGAGAAAAGCGACAAAAGGGTCATAGGTGGGTTCTAGACGAGTCTAGCAGATTCTATCATCCTCCGGACTTGCTTAGTATAATTGTATATTGTTGATGTTTTACTTGGGTTTTCGTATATTATTTAAATTTAATTTGTTTAAATTTTTTTAATTTATTTATCATAAGTGAACCAGTATTTCATGAACTAAAAATTCAAACAACTATCTAAATTTTCATATAAAATATCTAATAAAAAATTTTATAATATGATCGCATTTACTAATTTATCAATCATAAATTCTGTAAAAATGGAAAGTAACTCATAAATCATGATCATGTAAGATATAATATCTCACATTTTAACATGATAATACTTTTAAGTTTGCACCCAACTCTCACAATCAGATGTAGGTGTTGGTTTTTCTACATGGAGATGCATTTGTTCGTTTCCTAGCTTTTTTGAACAAATTTTTAGATGTCTTTTATATTGAGTTATAATCATATATAGCTTACAACGATTGCATTGCACTTTCTCAACATCTTAATTGGGTGGGATTTATGAGCAGAGTTGAAATGAGAGATTATGAGGACTAGAGTTTCAAAGATACTCGCACACCGCAATCTCTTCGTTACCTTCGATGCTTGCATGCTCTAGTAACTCAGTGTTTCGCATGTTTCGGGGGAAATCGGGAGACACAAAACTGTGAGAGGCCAGAGGAAAATTGAGGTTTGCAGATGTTCAAAGTTAATTTTAAAGGACATTTCTTACATACCACATAAGTCTTATGTATTCTTGCATCTAAAACCTAAGCTTTAATAAAATAAGTATATAATTAATAATTAATCAAAAAAATATTGATATAATAATATATTACTATTAAATCTATAATTAAATAAATTCTAGTTAATTTAATTTTATTTAAATAATATATCATATATGATATGAGTTATCATCGAGTTTAATATCGAGTATTTAAATAGTTACTTGTTTAACAACAAACGAGTTTGTTTCTGAACATAAATGAACAAGTTCAACTGTGTTCATGTTTAGTTTCATTTAAACTCTGTGCTTTTAAAAATTATTCAAGCTTATTTATTTACTAATTTGAATGAACATGATCGAGTTTTAATCGAGCTGAGTTTGTGTCATTCATCCAGTGCATTGGTTCATTTACAACCTTAGTAATAGGCTTCGGGCTGTGGGATGTTTGGTTTGTTGAAAATAAAATTTAATACAAAAGATTTGTATGGTATTTTCATTGCTATGTATTTTGGATATTTTAAATTTGTTTGGTTCTTTGCAAAATAAAGGCCCATTGGGGAGGTCTTTTCGACTGGTTTTTTTTTCTTAAAATCCACATGTTGTTGTTAGGGAGTGCGCTTGTGCTTGCATTTTGTCGCCGCTTGTTCTCGGAACAAAGAAATCTTGAACGACCGAGATTGCCTCTGTATTGCAATATAGAGTCCAGTTTGGGTGAGAAATTACTAACCTACTCTTCCACAATTCATTAAATAACCCCCTATGTCCCCGATAATCGTCCCTTCTCCCTCAATTCGACTTTCGTTGTGGTTTTAAGGTACATTTGTGGTTCTTCACCTTTCTCGTCTTTGTTTGTGTTCAATGTTATCGCCTTTTTCTGTATGTAATATTCACCTTTCTTTCTTTCTTTCTTGGTTTTCCTTTATGTTGATGGCTTGATACCTTCTATTTTATTCATGTCTTTTGCCTATTACACTCGATTTTCCTTCTCTTAGTAGTTTGGTGCTTGTTGTTTGAGGTCGTAAAAGGTGGTACTGATTTGGCTTCCCGGTAGTCCTCTGTAATGGTAGAATGTTGTTATTCATTATGCCTATTTGTTTTCCCTCTTAAGCTTCTTAGTTTACTTGTTAGTGGTTTAGTGTTTTGGTGCTTGAGGTGATATGTTGCTTTTTCGTTTGGAGGTGGTTTGGTGGTATGTTGTCTGAGGTGGTTTGGAGCTTGAGGTGGTATTGATGGGGCTTCATGGTTGTTTTCTGGTGTGGTGGTATGTTGCTTTCCATTTTCTATATTTGTTCTCCCTCTTGAGCTTCTCAATTTTCTTTTGTGTTGATGGTTTGGCGCTTGAGGTGTTGTAGTGCTTGAGATGGTGTTGATGGGGATTCCATGTTATGTGTTGGTGGTGGTTTGGTGCAAGGTCTTGACTTTACCATCCTTACTATTGTCTATTTTTATATCTTTGAATTGCTTAGAGCATTAACCAGAAAGCCCTAATAACAGTCAAATATTTAACATCACATAATATGTATATATAAGTACATAAAATTGAGTGTTACAAAAAGAAATTCATCATAAATTGATCCAAAAATGATTCCCAAATTTTCAATTCCTAATATAATTATGCATTTAGTGCGTTTTAAATGGCCTAAGTTTGTTATTTTGAAGACTACGTTTATTTTAATTAATTTACAAGATGACTTAGTAATATATAATCTTATAGCTTTATTCCTGGCTCATTTTCATGTTTCACCACAAGATTTTAATCTACTAATATTTCCACTCTTCCTTTTAAGATTGGCCATCATAGATTATTACTTTGGGATTGATTTAATAATCATTTTTGTAATGAAAGATGTTTTGAATTCCCATAAAATATGAAATGTATGCAGGAAGCTTTTATTGAATATAAATGTTTAGTTGTTTGATATGTAACACTGTCGTTGTCGGTCCCAATCCCGGATGCGAAAAGTGGAGGGTTGCGCTAGGTGGTCGACAGCCAGCGTAAAACTTGTCAAAAAAAAATCATGACATGAATCCTTTTTATCATTGTGTAAGTGCTAGGGCCTCCCTTGGAAGCGACGCGCTGTATAGCCTGAATACAGTAAAAAGTGTGCAAGGGTTGCTACTCCGACACCCGGGTATTGTGTTAAATAAGCAAGGGTTCCCACATTACGGACAAATGCGAGTAAAGAAGTTAGTCCATGAAACTAATGAAACTAATATTAAGATAGAATCTTGGAATATAGGTACTCTCAATGGTAAATTAATAGAATTAGTTGATATTATGATTCATAGGAAAATTAATATCTTGTATTCAAGAAACTAAGTGGGTTGGAGAAAAGGATAAGGAGATTGATAATTTAGGTTTTATACTTTGATATTCTGGTAAAATTCACACTAAAAATGGTATGGGTGTAATTATAGATAAGAGTTTGAAAGATAATGTTGTAAAAATTAATAGAGTTAGTGATACAATTATAGCCCTTAATATTATCATTTATACTAAGATTTTTAATATTATAAGTGTTTATGCTCCTCAAGTAGGTTTAGATACATGGTCTAAAGATAAATTTTGGAATGACTTAGAAGACTTAATACAAATGATACCTCTTGAAGAAAAAATTTTTATTGAAGAAGATTTAAATGGACATGTCGGTAGAGTGGTAGAAGTTTTCAGAAATATTCATGGTGGCTACGGTTTTGGAGTAACTAATGAAGAAGGTAGAGCTATTTTAGATTTTGCTTTAGCGTATGATTTTGCTTTAGCGTATGATTTTGTTATTACTAATACTTTATTTAAGAAAAGAGATGAGCATCTTATTACTTATAAGGAGTGGATCTAATAAAACACAAATTAATTATTTTCTTATGAGAAGAAGAAATCGTCGCGATTGTAAACATTGTAAGGTCATTCTAAGTGAAAATTTAAGTACCCAACATCGTTTATTAGTTTTAGATTTTAAGATTAAGAGTTATAAAATAAAAAATACTAAGACTCATCATTGCAGAATTAGATGGAGAAACTTAAAAGACACAAATAAAATTATTTATATGAGTAAAATTCAAGATTTCAAAATTTGGGATATTCATGAAGAAACAGATGTGATGTGGGATAAAGTAACAAACACTATTAAACAAGTAGCAAAAGATGTGCTTGGAGAATCAAAAGAAAAAAGTATTTACAAATAATAATAGTTGGTGGTGGAATAATAATGTGCAAGAAAAGATAAAATATAAAAAGTTATGTTATAAAAATTGGTTTAAATGTAAAAGCTTAGAGAACTGGGAAAAATATCAATCGGCTCGTAGGGAGTCTAAAAAACAATCTGTGACGCTAAAAATACTGCATTTAATGATCTTTATAACAAATTAGATACTAAGGAGGGTGAAAAATATATATCTAAACTAACCAAACAAAGAGAAAAGAAAAGTAAAGATATAACTCAAGTAAAGTGTATTAAAGATGAAAATCAAAAAGTAACTTTTCTTAGAAAAAGATATTCAACATAGGTGGGTGAGTTACTTTGATAAACTTTTTAATGAAGTTTCTGAAAATATGATCGACCTTAGTGATTTTAATATCGTGAATAATAATAAAAAGTTTCATTTTTTCGTTGCATTAGCAAAAAAGAAGTTGAGGAGGCTTTAAAGAAAACAAAGGGTGGAAAGTCTGTAGGACCCGATGATATCCCAATTGAAGTGTGGAAATATTTGGGAGATTTGGGAGTTTCTTGGCTTACTAAACTCTTTAATATTATTTTAAAAACTAAAAAGATGCCTGAGGAGTGGAGGAAGAGTATTTTGGTCCCCATTTTTAAGGATAAAGGGGACGCACAAGAGTGTGCAAATTATAGAGGAATTAAGTTGATGTGTCATACTTTAAAATTATGGGAGAGGGTAATTGAACATAGGTTAAGACACAGCATAAAAATTTCTCATAATCAATTTAGATTTATGTCGGCAGGTCTACTATGGAAGCTATACATTTATTGAGAGGTTTGATGGAGAAGTTTAGAGATAATAAGAATAGTCTACATTTGATTTTCATTGATTTAAAAAAAGCTTACGATAAGGTTCCAAGAGATATCCTTTGGAGAGTTCTCGAGAAGAAATGTGTTGATATGACTTATATTCAAGTCATTAAAGATATGTATACTAGAGCTGTTACTTGTGTTCAAACTGAAGGAGGATTGGCAAAATATTTTCATATTTCTGTTGGATTACATCAGGGATCGGCTTTAAGCCCATATCTTTTTGCTTTAGCTATTGATGATCTTACTGAACATCTACATGAGGATGTACCTTGGTGTATGCTTTTTGCTAATGATATTCTACTCGTGGATAAAATGAGAGAAAAAGCCCAGGAAAAACTTGAATTATGGAGGTCTACATTGGAGTCTATAGGCTTTCGTTTAAGTAGAACTAAAACTGAATACATGGAATGTAATTTCAGTAGTAATAGCTCTAGTGATAGAAGTGTGACTTTAGGTGATCAAATTATTAAGAGGTGTGAACGATTTAGATATCTTGGGTTCGTTGTCCAAAGCGATGGTGATATAGATGGGGATGTTAATAGTAGAATTCAAGTTGGTTGGTTAAAGTGAAGAAATGCTTTGGGCCTTTTGTGTGATAGATAAGTACCACTAAGACTAAAAGGAAAAAAATTGTAAGACGGTGGTGAGACCTGCAATGCTCTATGACGCCGAATGTTGGCTTTTAAAAGAGAAGCATAATAATAAGTTAAGTGTTGCCGAGATGAGAATGATTAGGTGGATGAGTGGCTTTACACTTAGAGACAAAATGCGGAATGAATATATTCATGATAAGGTTGGTGTAGCTATTATGACAGACAAAATTAGAGAAAGTCGTCTTAGATGGTTTGGTCACATTAAACGTCGACCATCTGATGATCCGATTAGGAGAGTAGATGTTTTAGATTCGACTTATGTTAAGAAAGGTTGGGGTAGACCTAGGAAGACTTGGGCTTATTGTATTAAAAATGATCTTAATTTACTAGAACTAAATGAAAATATGACACTAAATAGGACGCGATGGAGAAAAAGGATTCATGTAGCTGACCCCACGTAGTGGGATTAAGGCCTTGTTGTTGTTATTGTAGTTGTTTGATATGTAAATTTGTAAGAATTGAGTGGTATGTAAATAAATGTCCCAAAAAGAAATTCATCACATGCCCATGACAAAATTCTTATGCATGAACATATCTAGCATCTAAAAATTATTTTCGTGAAGTTAATTATTTGGTGTTAGTCTCTATTGGTTGTGGGTGCGATGATATACCTGAAAATGTGCTACTTTATATATATATGTTGGCCGTTAAAAGTTTAAGAAATGTGGTTTTAGATTTAATTTAACATACTTATAAATTTGTTTTTTTAGAAAGCTAGTATTTAAATTTTGAAAAATAATGTTTTAGTTTGAAACACGAGACTGAATTGATTCCATATAAATAATAGTTCAAATAAACGAGCACAACACTACAAGTTACATATCTATCCCAAGGAATAGACATATAATTTATTTTTGAGACTCTATTAAATAAACTACAGAATTTATGACATCCGTCAGGTCTGTAAACCATTTTTTATATAAGCTGACAAGTTCCTTTATCTAACATGGAAGATTGGATAGGGTTTATATTACCTGGGTTTTTAAATCTTCCTATACATGCAAACCTCTATAGTTAATTACATCTTAAATGACCGAGGTCACTTAAGCAAACTCTCAATTTAGATCAGAAATATTATCTTCAAGAATTTCAAAGGATAAAAATTTTCAAAGATTGAACCAAGAAGTGTCAAATGGGAGAGGCTTGAATTTCAAACATTGTTATGGAATCCAAAGGGAGAAACTAGAGGTTGTCACAGATCCTGAGAAGAACCTCAATGACTTTCCAAACTATCTTATGGTTTGGCTTCAATTTGGAGAAGGAAATTATTGAATGTTTTATCCTACCAATTTTGTTAGTTACGACTTACATTTACCTGACACAAGGATACAAATAGCTTGGAAGATATGAGGGTTTATGTCGCAACGGATGATAACCTCACAATCCTAAAATGAGTTAAGACTTAAATTGAACAATTTGATTGCGTAAAGGCCTAAAGATGAGGTGATGATTATGTTGCACTAGGAAAAAAACTTTAAAATCCTATGGTATGTTATTTAATTTTAAGGAAAAGTTTGTTGTTGTAGAACCACTGGTTATTGTAGAAGGCTGCCCTCATACCCTCGTAGTTAGCTCCAAGCTCCTCGGTGAAGTAGCAGTCCTAAACTCTAAAGGTTCAAAAGGTTTAAATGACAAGTTTAGTTCAATCATTATGGGGGGGTTAAAGTTAATTAGAGCAACACCGGTTAGGATCCCATAGTTCCCTCATTCTGGTACCACTTTTTTTTTTAATTTACTTAGTTTAAATGAGTTGTTAAGCTCATTTAAACTAGGGAGATCTCGTTAGCAACTGTGGGTTACCTCATCTATGAGACTCCTTAAATTAAAAAAAAACATTTTATGTTTAATTGTGTTTCAAATGATTTATGGTTACCTTTGAAAGTGCGTAATTTAATTTTGATATTTGTTTGAATTTTTTAGTTTTAAAAAGTTTTCATCTTATTAACCAAGCATGCATGGTAAGTTGAAGCAGTAGTAAATGACAAAAAGTAAATAAAATTATCAAAACGTACCTATCATCTTCTCGCTACTCCCGTTGAAATGTTAGAACTTGCAACTTATATATAATTTTACATGAAATTTAAATAAATTACAAGAACAAAAAACAAGAAGACCAATTGAAGGTATATCTACCAAACCCTAGGTCATAACTTGGTGGGTCCTTAAAGGTTTTAATGGTTGATTTTCTGGAACAAAGTATAATAAGTTCAATTATTCTTCAAAATATCCAAAAAGTCATAAAAGTGTTCAGTGAGCAATCCCTAACAACTTTCCTTTGAAATGTTGTGAGTTCATTTGAGCTTATTATATTGTTCAATTAATCATCCAAATTTAGATTTAGTTTTAATAAATTAATACACCCTATGCTCAGTGAACCTTGATACTTTAATAATCCTAAGAGTGGGGCAATCAAACAATCACTTAATGTTTTATTTAAAAGTTATGTGAGTGAATTCCTTGAGGGACAGACTCAAAGTCATTAAGAATTTTATGCCCCAGATTAAAGTCGGGCTTGTAGTGTTTTCAAAATGTTCATAATTAGTTATATTATCTTTTCTAAACCTCATTACACAATCTTGGATTATGCCTAGTTCACTACTAAGCCCTTAACAATTTCATGGGTAAATTTGTAGCTCTCAAAATGTCAATTTAAGTGAGATATATTCTCATTAAAAGATCATGCTATCATTGGTGGCGATTGGGGCACCCCTCCTGCGGCATCAGGTCACCTAGCCAAGTGGGGCGCGTGTCGTTTTGTGATATTGTCGTTTTGAAGAGTCGTCAAATCTCTATCTTATCTATTTCCTTGGCCTAATTTTTGAAAGACTTATTCTATTCAAATTATGTCAAGAATCCTTAGAATTTCAAGAAATTCAAAAAATGAAGAGGAAAAGACTAAAAATAATAGAAGATAGAGAAAGAAAACATTAGGTGATAAACCTACAATGGAAATCTTTATAATATGTCATTGCTAAAGTTTTTCAAGAAAATTTTATAACCAGAGGTTCTATTTGGATCCATTAAGTCTCCTATAAGAGCAAGCTTATATAGTTAATTACATCTTAGATGATTATCTAAGAACACCCTAATTAACGTCAAACATTCATTTTGAAGAGAGAACAATAATCGTTCAATCTCAAGAAAATGTCAAAATGTGTCGAGATTATCATAAAAATTATTAGGCTTTATCACTATCCTGAAAGTCATGGTCCTAAAAATTTTAGGTTTTTGTTACTATCTTAAAAGTTTTAAGTTTTTTCATTGTCATAAAAGTTTTAGGTTTTGTTTTATGTCATGTCATTTTATTTTGTTTGTTTTTGTCTGGTTTTGTTATCTTGAAATTCCGCTTACGAATGTCATCCTACAAAACAGAGTTAGCACATCCTATAACATGCAAAGGAAATCTAGAGCGAAATTTTGTTTTCATGTCTTCAACAAACCCGCAAAAGAGAACATGATTAGCATAAAACCATGTTGTCAGATTTATCAGTTTTATTTAGTCAATTAATTGGTTGAATAATTCTTAAATGACTCGGTCAAGATGTCTATGAATCCGTTGTCCCAGGGCCATGAAGTATTCAAATTTACTTAGTCCAAAAGGTGTTTAAACCAGAACCAGAAGGTTCTTGTCAGCAACCATAAATTGCGTCATCCAAGAAATCTTCATAAATCAGAACACAGATGTTTAAGTTATTTTTTTATGATCTTTGTTTATTAAAGTTCAAGTTTAAGTTTTAATGTCTTTTAAGATGAATTTTATTTATGTCAGTAAGTTGTATTGTTTTTTGTTTTAGGTCACATGTCAATTAAAGGATTTAAGTTTAATATGATTTTAAGTCTAATGTGATTAGGACTTAAGGTATTTAAGTTTGATATAGGTAGAACCTAATGAGTTGAGTTAGGTTCAATTTTAATTGAACATAAAGTTTATGTTGATCTAAGTTCAATTTGAATTGAACCTAAATTTAAGGCTTGATTTAGGTTCAATATATGTTGAACCTAGAGTTTGGTTGACTTAGATTCATGTTGGGTTGAACCTAAGTTATCAGTTTGACTTAAGTCCAATATGGGCTGAACTTAACTTTAAAGTTATTAGGTTA
This sequence comes from Phalaenopsis aphrodite, assembly GCA_003013225.1. NCBI lineage: Eukaryota > Viridiplantae > Streptophyta > Magnoliopsida > Asparagales > Orchidaceae > Phalaenopsis > Phalaenopsis aphrodite. Next base: position 1,725,059 of record NEWO01000084.1, on the reverse strand, counting down.
AGGTTAATTAAACCTAATTTAGGTAAGGTTTAATTAATTAATTAGACATAATATGGGTTAAATCTAATTAGGTTAAGGGTAACTAAACCTAATTTAGGTAAGGTTTAATTGATTAATTAGACTTAATATAGGTTAAGTCTAATTGGATTTAAGGTTAATTGAACCTAATTTTGATAAGTTTTAATTGATTA
>NEWO01000084.1:1686504-1720072 GCA_003013225.1 Phalaenopsis aphrodite | reverse complement strand
AAGAGAGAGAATGGATATCATACCATCTCTCAGGAATGTCAAATGTTTGTCTGTCAGTTTTGAGAAGGAATGTTATACGACTTATATACTATCTCAAAGAGATAAAGGAAATACCATATTTCCTCATCAAGAGAGAGAATGATATCATACCATCTCTCAAGAATGTCAAATGTCTGTCTATCAATTTTGGGAAGGAATACTATACGACTTATATCCTATCTAAAAAAAAAGGGAAATACCATATTTGCTCATCAAGAGAGAGAATGGATATCATACTTTCTCTCAGGAATGTCAAATGTATGTTTGTCAATTTTGAGAAGGAATATTATACGACTTATATCCTATCTCAACGAGGTAAAGGAAATACAATATTTTCTAGTCAAGAGAGTGATGAGTATGAAAACATACTCTGTATGGAAACTTCAGCTGAGAATTTGGTCTGAAATTTGAAATGTAATTATTTATATTATTTCCATTTGTAGGTGTCTTGTCTGGCATTCTTGGACCAACATAGACATTACAAACAACTAGAGAATTTTATTTTCGTCATTCCATATAATGTACACTAACAACCATAATGATAAGAAAGTTAAAAGTACATAATATGTTACAGACAGGACATCATATATGGATAAGTTACTGCCATAAAATGATTATGTCATATGCCATGTCATATTTTATTTTCACAACCATGGGCATTACTAGGCCGACTATGATTATTTAGCACTTCAAGATAAATCTTGTCGAATATACCCCTAGTGCTTAGACATCCATAGGGTCATGATAATTCTAGAGGTTGTAGTCCTTCGAGTTCTGGAATCGGCTGATATGCATCCGAACTTTTTTCTGGTCGCATTATTTGTAATGTTATTGAGATATAATGTCTACTTACACTTGGAATGTAGTGTTTGGATATATCAGCTCCGTTGCCTTGTAGGACCAAGACCGACCCCCGTGGAAGAAGAACTTGATAAGATCCTCGAAATTCTCCTGGGCCCATGATTAATATCTCTCTTCCAAACAAGATAGAACACGTGTTCATGAGGGATATTGTGCGAAAAGGCCTTTCAAAGTCATGACTATCAATATGGGGCCGGAAGCAGTTCCCCTCGTCATAGATATTGATAATACAACTACTTAAGATACAACTTGATGACATTATCCCCCAGGCGACGAGCTGCTTGATGATCTGGATCATCACTATAGGCATTGGGTCTACCTGCTCATGTCGTAGAATTCCTAGAGGATTTCCTTTTTTGTCTTTAGCATAGTTGTAGCAACATCCATACTGGATTGTCAGCCTTCCTATGCCACGTATCCACTTGTTTGGTTCAGAGTAAGTTCTCTTCTTAAGATGTCCAGCCCGACCCAAATCTCGATCTTCCATCACATGTTCAATGATGGTCGCCTGCTCATCTTCATCAAATACTCTAGTGAACAGTTTAATGCCTTATATTATATTGATGGTTTGCCCACTGATATGTTTAAATTGTTCAAAAGATTGTCCTTTAACGGCTCTAATTCGTTATATTTCTTCTTCAGATGTATCCGCTCTACCAATTTCTTTATCTGGCACTGTCAAATCCAGAGCTGGTATATATGGAATCAGGGTGAAAGTTGTTTTTTTAATCAAATTTCCTTTCTCAGGGTCCAAATCTGGTATCCTCAAGATAGGATATGTTTCACCAGGTAGACTCTCAGAGGCAGGAAATTCAAACTGATCGGTGTTGTTCTTCTTATGTCTTCTGTCTTGTTGTTGTCTCTCTTCATGTCATTTCAATCACTTATTGTGATTCCACCTTTGAGAACGGGTAAGTCCAAACTTCAGTTTGTTAATGTCAGTTATGGATGCTTCTGCAAGTCCTGGAGCTGTAGTTTTCACTATCGATTTTAGTTTTCCAATATTGAACTTTCATTTGTGATTGTCAGATTTTTGTTCATCCATAAGGTGATATTGTTCTCGTGAACTCTATGATAGGTGTCTCTTCCTTGACCTCTTTCTGATTGATGAGGTATAACAACGATCCTTGGTATATTAATTGAAGCTGTAGTAAGTCAAGGTCAAAATGTGTCCTAGCTCTTTCGTCCATATGCTGGTAGTCCAAAGCCAAACATACATGATACGCCTAAAATATATAGTATTTTTAGACACATTTTTATACTTATTTTTAAGATATTATGCTTTAATGGAAGGTATTTTTATATTTTTCTTGCAGATACAAGTAAAAATGGAAAAAATGCTTAAAGGAGTGAAAAAGATCAAATTTGGAGCAAAAAGGTGAAAAATTGTGCAAAAGAGTTTTGGCGCCTAAGCGCCAGATCCAGCGCTTAAGCACCAGTTAAACAAAGAAGGCCATGGCTAAGTGCCGAGACCCCCACACTTAAGCGTTAGTGGCAGTTACTATATAGTGCATACAGATCATTCTGCTATTAAGTACTTAATGAAAAAGAAAGATACTAAATTGAGACTTATAAGATAGATTCTTCTTTTACAAGAATTTGATTTTTAAATAGTAGATTGGAAGGAAACTGAATATCAAATTGCTTATCATTTGTCCAGGTTTGAATTAGAAAAACCACTCTATTTTGAAAAAGTAATTAATGAACATTTTCCAGATGAAAAATTATTCATTGTAAATGAGTGGTGTGTTTCGTGGTATGCCGACATTGTAAACTATATTGTTAGTGATCTTAAACCCTATGGAATGACATACCAACAAATGACGAAATTTATTTCTGAAGCTAAAACTTATTTTTGGGATGACTCATATTTATATAAACAAGGAAAGGATCTGATCATTCAAAGATGTGTACCGTTAGAAGAAACTTATGAAATTATCCAAAAATGTCATAATTCTGATTTTTGGGGGACATTTTGTTGTTGATAAAACAACATATAAAATTCTACAATCTAGATTTTATTGGCCTAAAATTTTTAGAAATGTTAATGCTTATATCAAAACTTATGATAGAAGTCAAATAGTAGGCAATATTTCAAGAAGAAATGAGATGCCCCTCAATTATATGCTAGAAGTTCAAATATTTGATGTTTGTGGATTAGATTTCATGGAACCATTTATACCATCTTTTGAAAATTTATATATTTTGTTAGCAGTGGACTATGTATCCAAATGGATAGAAGCTGTTACTTTATTTTGATGTGATGCTCAAAGTGTTGCAAAATTTTTGAAAATGAACATATTTTGTAGATTTGGGATGCCAAGAGTTATCATTACTGATGGGGGTAGTCATTTCAGAAATGCCATTATGGAGAGGTTTTTAAATAAATATCATAAAATCATAGAATTTTTACTGCTTATCATCCTCAGACAAGTGGTTTGGCTGAATTATCCAATCAAGAAATTAAAAGAATTATGGAAAAATCAATGAATCCAACGAAAACGGATTGGTCAGTCAAACTGGACTATGCTTTGTGGGCTTATAGGACTGCATATAGAACTCCTATAGGAATGTCCCCATATAGGCTAATATTTAGGAAAACTTATCACTTACCAGTTGAACTTGAGCATAAAGCATATTAGGCCATTAAAGAGTTCAATTATAATTTAAAAGATGTTGATGAGAAAAGCTTGTTACAATTAAATGAGCTTGAAGAGATAAGGAATGAATCTTATGAGAGTGCTAAAATTTATAAAGAAAAGATAAAAATGTGGCATGATCAAAAGATTCTTACTAAAAATTTTTAGCAAAGGAAAAATTTTTTTGCTATATAATGCAAGGATAAGATTATTTCCAGGCAAACTTAAGTCCAAGTGGATGGACCCATTTGTTGTAATAAAAGTTTATCCTTATGGAGCTATGGATATTAAAGATCCTAATTCTGAGAAAATTTTTAAAGTGAATGGACATAGACTAAAACCTTATTATATAAGGGATCAACATAAATATAATGATGGAATGATGTTGGGTCAACCAGAATGAGCACTGATTACGTCGGACTGATAATGTAAAACCAAGCGCTTTGTGGGAGGCAACCCATAGTTATCAGTGTGTTTTTGCATTGATTATTGTTTTGAGTCTGATTAAGAAATTTGGGTAGTATTTTTTATTTTATTATGTGATAGTAATGATTTTTAGACTTTATTAGTGACCTAGACATGTTAGAATGAGAATTTAGACGTTAAGTTGACTGGTGCAAAAATGTGCACTGGTGCTTAAGCGAGGCAATTTAATCACATGTGCAAATTTTGATTTCTAGAAAGTGTAACTGCAATTTAGTTGGAATAAATGCGTCTTGGCAGTTTCTAGTCATGCCTAGAAGTTATGAGGGGGAATTAGGCCTATAAATAGAAGGGGTTTGTGAAGCAATTTCACCTCGGATTATTTTTAGCCCTAAAAGTCTAAGAAAGAGAAAGATTTAGAGAAAATATCTTCATGGGAGATGGATTTGAAGAAGAAGAAAGAAGCCATGAGAAAGATATTCATTAGTCAAAGTGCACAAGAGATGTATAACGGTTTCTTAGCCGTTAGTATTGAAGGGATATCGGAGAAGATCAACCAGATAGAGAATACTATATCTACATTAAAGACTAAGGTGCTTGAAGAGCATGCTCATCTAGAAAATATTGGGTGGCAACTTAAGATGCAATTCAGCCATACCAGTTATGTAGAGGAAGCAGATAAGGCGATGTTCCTTAAGCAAAAGTGGATCAGAGAAGATAGTATTAGAGCTTATCACCACAGTCCGTTTTATCAACTCTATATTCCAGGAGAGACTACTGAGAGACAAGAATTTGTTCCTTCTAATGAAGAGTGGCATTAAGTTAAGTGTTAGGAATTGTGTGTTTGGAGCCATGTTTTTAAGTGTGTTAGTTTTTATGTCTTGTGTTTAGTGTTTATGTCACTTATGTGTTTAATTGTAAATGTGTGTTAAGTGTTTTGTACTTAGGAAAATTTTCTCATCCAAGACTATTTCAAGAGAGAACTAAGTGTTAAATGTTTTTGTACTTGTTTGTGAATTAATATAAGTTTATTTTTATGAAAATTTGTGTTATTTTTAGCCTGGAATTGAATTAATTATTATGGAGAATTTTGAGAGAGAAGGGAGTTAAAGGAAGTAAAAATAGTCATTTAAGTGCTATGAGACAATTTAGGGGTGGTTTACTTAAGCTAATAGTGCATTTTACTTAGAATTTAAAATTTCAAAAATTGTGCACTGACGCCTAAGAGCCACATCTCGAGCTTAAGCACAAGCCAACCTGAGAGGTAGGCGCCTAAGCGCCACTTACCCTCGCTTAAGCGTCGATTCACGAAAGCCGGTTTTCAAATGGTTAAATGTGAATTTTTGGTCCAAAAATGCCTTTTTTAATGCCTCCTATCGTGTTCCCCAACTCGAGTTCACAATTTTGAGAGCTAAGGCAAGCAAAACTTGGAGATTTCTTTGTGGAATCAAGTGAGATTTGCTAGATCCAAGTTCCTTGAGGTAAGAGCTTTACTTCTATGCAAAAATTTTGGATTTTCTCCATATATTTTAAGCACATTTGGAAGATTTCAAAAATTTACAATTCATGGTGAAAGTGAAGAAAAATCTATGGAAATTTCTTGGGAAGTTTAGTTAGTGCTTTTGGAAGTTTAGTTTAGTGATTTAAACTTGATTTTTAAAGTTATTTTTGGAATTTATCAAATTTGTAGCATGACACCAAGAATGAAAAGGAGTAAAGGAAAGAGCCCATTTGATTCAAGCAAATTTGTCAGTTCAAAAGCTCAAGATCGATATAGTGATGCTCTACAGTCATGAAAATTGATTCAGAAGTGATGTTTTAAGAGTCCAGGTGGAGAAGTGGAAGACTTGATAGTCCACCGACACTGGGAACAGTTTTGTTGTTCCTCTGCTGCCACTGTAATTTGTGTTGTGAGGGAGTTTTATGCAAATCTCCTAGTGGCTGAGGACGATCGAGTTATGGTTTGAGGGAAGTTGGTTCCTTTTACTCCAGAGGTAATCAACTTATTTTACCATTTACCTTATGCAAATTATAGTTCTATGGAAGTGGGATTGGATGAGATCATATCTTATTTGACTGTTGGAAGAGGACTTTAGAAGATTACAAATGAGAGGAGAGTAAATTTTCTAATGTCAAAGTTGTGTGCAACATCAAAGGCTTGGCACTATTTTACATATGCTCATCTGCTTCCGACAAATCATCTCAGTGAAGTGACTAGAGAGAGAGCGATGTTGAATTATTGTATTCAGGAGGGAAAGCCCATCAACATAGGGGCTTTGATCTATCACACTATCATCAGTTCAGCTGCTGCCGCTACTACTGCAGGTATGGGATTTGCTTCCTTGATATTTTCTTTATGCGAGCAGGCTAGAGTAAAGTATGATAGTTGGGAGGAAGTTATGTTGCCAATGAAGCCCATTATGAAAGTGAATGTGAAGAATTATTCAGAGCATTAAATTTTTGGCTGGAGAGGAGGATTTTCTAGGAGCTATGGATTAGAGACGTCTACTGCATCTACCTCTGCTACATCTTCATCAAGACCATCTGCTTCACGTGCTTCAACATCTTGAGGCGAGTCAACTGAGACTCAAGAGTAGTAATTACAGAAGATGATGACTCATATCTACTTTACTGCTGATAAAGTTCAAAACTTAGAACATTTTGCTGAGCATACAAATAAGTATAATAGGAGAAAGAGTGACTTTGAAGAGAAATTATACCCAGCTCTACAGAACCTGATTAGAGGTGACCCAGAAGTAGTATTTCCTCAATATCCTCATTATCCTGACTACGAGCCTAAAGAAAAATGGTATAGTGGTGATTCTGATAGTGGAGAGGAGTAGAGATGAGAGATGATGTGTTGGACTTGATTTGGTTTGATTTATTGTTATGTTTGTGTTTTGTTAAGGACTCTATGATGTAGTACTACTATAGATATAGTTATGTGATGTTGTGGACTATGTTTTATGTTGTGTTTTGAATTTTTATGTTTTACTGTTGTTGTGATTGTTGTGATAGTATTTTATTTTTAAAATTTTAGGGCAGTAATTGTTTTTGTTTTTAATACTGTGGATTGGTTAGTTTAGAACTTAACTTAACTCCATGTCTTTTTTTTAAAGTTAAAAATCTTGCTAGCTTAGATCTTAATTTTAAAATTGAGAAACTGCTATCCTGCACTTTTCTTTTGTCATGTTAGTGTGTTGTTTGCTTTTATGCCCACTATTTAGAAGTCTTTTGAATCTTTACATGTTAAACTAAAATAAAATGTTAGAAAATTTGATCAAAATTAAATTTACTCCTGTCTTTAGTTTTATACTTGTATAATTAGGATGTAAAAATTCCTGTTAGCATGTTATTTCAATCTTATATAATTATTTGATGCTAAACCATTTAATTTATTTAAAGAAAATAAGTTTTGGGGAGGGATGAAAAACATTTTCAAAACTTGAATTTTATTTGTTCTCAAATGAACTACAAATGAATTTGAATTTTGAAAGAAAAATTGTTTATGTATATGAAGTTATATTAGGGAAGTAAAATTTGATTTTAGAAATGAGTAAGAAAATTTAGTTAAAATTTTAAGTAATGAAGAAAAGCTTTAAGTTAAAATTTTTTAATATAGTGATTAATATAAGTGACTATCTTTAGTAAGAAAAATTGTATTTTTGAAAAATTTAGATAATTTAGACTTTTATTTTTAATACTTAAATTTCTTTTATTATAATGATTTTCAAAACTATTATTATATTTATAAGTAGAAGTTTTATATCAAGACTTTAATTTAAGAAAGGAGAAGTGAAATTCAAAATCATTAAAGGCCTTCCAGAAATAGTAATTCTTGCCTGAAAAAGAAAAAAAGAAAAAAAAAAGAAAAAAGAAGAAGAAAATAAAAAATAAAAAGAGAAAAAAAGAAAAGAAAAGAAATGTAAGGGAGGAGAAGCTTGAGGATTAGTGCCTAATCAAAAAAATTGGTTCTACATTTGATCTTTTTAAAGTATAAGACTTGATAAAATCTTAAGCTTATAAATATAATATAGTAAGTAAAATTATTTTTAATAAAAATTTTTAGGTAGAGAAAATAAAAGAATTAAAATCTAAATTTAGAGAACTTACAATATTTCTGAATTAGATAGGAACTCATATTTTCATAGTTCTTAACATTAAAAATTTTCAAACTTTAAGTTGGCCTCATTTACTAATTATTTTTTCTAAATTGGACTACTATATTTCTAAATCTAAATTTTAGTAACTCCTAAAGAAACTCATATACATATCATATATATTTGGATTTTAAAGATTGAAATGTCACTTGAGGACAAGTAACATTTTAAGTTTGGGGGATTTTGATACACCTAAAATATATAGTGTTTTTTGACACATTTTTATACCTATTTTTGTGATATTGGGCTTTAATGGAAGGTATTTTTGTATTTTTCTTGTAGATACAAGTAAAAATAGAAAAAAAAATGATTAAAAGAGTGAAAAGAGATCAAATTTAGAGCAAAAAAGTGAAAAATTGTGCAAAAGAGTTTTGGCGCCTAAGCGTCAGATCCGACGCTTAAGCGCCAGTTAAACAGAGAAGGCCGTGCCTAAGTGCCGAGACCCCGTACTTAAGCACCAATGATAGTTACTAGATGAGCAAAATTGATTTTCATAAATTTTGAAGAGGTTTTTAAGGCACCCATTGGCTTAATAGGTGGTTGTAACCACCATGGACGAAAATTATCATGAAAGGATGCATCTCTTGGGCAAATACATCAAATCAAGACACATTTTGAAGAGATCCCAAGACATGTCTTGCAAAACTATAAAAGAAAGAAGAGATGACTTAGAAAAAAGTCTTAAAAAGGTTAAAAAAGGTGCTAAGTTTTGAAAATATTGGCAAGTTTTGAAAGTTCTTCTCTAGGGAGTTAGTTCAGCGAGATTTTCAGGAACCACTTTTTATGTACTTTATCCGTTTTGTTATTTTGTTTTGAGTGATTGTAAAAGAGAAGAGATTCAAAGGAACTTCAAGAGTTTGGTGGAAGACTTGAGATAAGTTTTTCTCTTTTTGTTTTAGACTACTTTTAGTTTTAATCGAGACTTGTTGTTGGTTTGACAATGATTTCTTCTTTTAAACTAAAGTGTGGTTTTATTTTATCCATGCATTTTGAGTAGTTTTTTTAATCTTTCTTCTTAAAATGATAAGTAATTAAGTTTTGGTTGGAAGTTGTGGAGAGCATTGATCTTTATGTTGAAAAAAGTTGTGATGATTTAAATCCATGCACTTCATTTACTTCTTGATTTGACTAATCCAGATGTTGTGAGAACATGTAAGAACCGGGCTGGTATTGTCTCAGTCAACAATTAGAAAGAATCACATGAGGTTGTATGAATGAGAATGTAGTTCATATGATTGAGTGCAAATAAATAGGAAAATTTTCATTGATGGGTGTAGAGTTAGAGGACTTTAAAGTGAAAGGTTAATGCCCCCAACTTGGTTTATTATTTTAGGTTCTGATACGAGAATGTTAGCCCCCAGGTAGAGGGAATTGAGGGAACTCTAGAGTGAGAGCTAGTGTCTTCTCTACCTCGCCGGTCTTGAGAAGTATTCAAACTTTAAATTAGCCAATGTTCTTTACAGCATCTCTAGTAAGGGTAAAGAATATTATTGCTCCTATTTGGAACAACACAATTTGCGTACTTCCACAATAGAATTCTTATACTTATTACTGATTTATGATAAAAAGAAGGATATTTTCATATTAAGTACTTTTCTTTTACAAAAACTTTAGTTATCTTTTTAAGTTGTTATTGTTCTTTAAAATAACAAAAATACAAAAAATATTTAAATTATAAATTCCTGAAAAAATCGTTTTAGTTTAAGTAATTATCTTTTTAAAATAAAAAAACTTTCTAAAAAGTGCATATTGCATAATCTTCCTTATGGGTTCGATATTCAGGTTTTAATAAAAAAGTCCTTTATTACTTGATAACGATACGTATACTTGCGTAGTATTCCAATATAAATATATATAAATTAAAAAGTTAAATTCTTATTTTTCTTTAGGATCAAGTTTTTGTTTTTTTTGCAAAATAAGGAAATATTAGTGAAAAATTCCATCAGAACTATTGCTATACTGTGCATAAGCATTAAGTCAGGATCAATACACCATCCCGAAAAGTCAATAAAAGACTGTTGTTATACATTTTCTAGCAAGTGACAGGCTAATGTAACATGTCAAACTATCATTCAATAAAATATCATTTATTTATCGTTATCATTTTGTTTTATAAAAGACTCATGCTTTTTTAAGCATTGGCTTAATAAGCAGAAATGAACCAATGAGATACAAAAGTCAAAGATTGTATTATGATAGTGAATTTAAAATTTTATTATTTCCCAAATTACAAAACAAATTGTCATTTTTCATGTCACATAATACTTTTTCAAATACCTCCCATTAATTGGCGGTATAGTTCTTTCTCCCTTTACAGTTGATTAACTGGTAGGATATTCCCGAATATGTCTTTTCAATAGCATATGGGCCTTCCCATATTGGTTCAAATTTCCCAATCATTTTTCGAGGAGCAAGAATAGGTCTTCGAAGAACTAAGACCAAATCTCCAATTTAAAATGTTCTCGGATGAACCAATTTATCATGGGCTCGGGCCATCTTAGTTTGATACAATTCTAAATTTTGTTGGGCTTGTAGCCAATTGCCTTCCAAACTTTCAAGTACCTCAAGTCATTACTTCGCATTTTATTCTTCTGTTATTTTGTTAGCAATTGCAAATTTTAGAGAAGGAATTTGAATTTCAAGTGGAAGTACAGCTTCATAACCATATACCAAAGCAAACGACGTTGATCGTGTCGGTGTTTGGTATGTAATCTTGTAAGCCAATAAAGCTTTAATCAATTTTTTGTGCCATTATCTTGGAGTGTTGTCTAACATTTTCTTTAAGATCTAAACCAATGTTTTATTGAAGGCTTCAACTAAAACATTGGCTTTTGGATAATAAATTGTTGAATATTGCCAATTTATTCCATGCCTTTGTATGAAATTGTTCATTTTTGTGTTTTAAAAGCTAGTCCATTATTCGAGATGACTGTTCTAAGAATCTCGAATCTGTTAATTATATGTGTTTTAAAGAATTGGAGAACGTTCTGCTTTGACTTCTCGAAGTGGCACTGCCTGTGCCCATTTAGAGAAATAATATGTAGCAGCAAAAATAAATCGATGTCCTTTAGATGATGTAGGATGTATTGGGCCCACTATATCTGTGCCCCAACAGTTAAATGGCCACGATGCAACTGTTAGATGTAACACATTTGGTGGTTGATGCAAAATTGCTCCATGAACTTGACACTGATGACATTTCTTTGTAGTTTCAAGGCAGTCAGTCATCATTGTTGGCCAATAATATCCCATTCTTTTGATTTTCATCTTCATTTGGGCCCAGATTGATGTGCTCCACATAAGCCTGAGTGCACTTCTTTAACAATCTCCTGGGCTTTTGATTGACTCAAACATCTTGACGAGGTTTGATCAAAAGATCAACGATAAAGAACATTATTTACCAAGGCATAAGACAATGCTCTTTGTTTAATTTGTGTTGCCAAAAAATTATTTCCTAGCAATTGATCCAACATTTTTATTGCGATAGATTATGTAAAATTTAATTAAATATAATCAATTAATATTCAGACTCTACGCAAGTATATGTATCATTATCAAGTAATAATGAACTTTCTATTTAAGCCCCAAGTATCAATCCACGGGGAAGGTTTAAATTGAAAATGTTAAATTTGCTAGGAAATTCACAGAAAGTCAGTTGAAATCACTGTCATTAATTTCAATTGTTGAGATGTAATCAAAATTAAACTTCTAAACTATTATCAAATTAAATATGCAAAACTTAAAATAGTAAATACTAATCTATTAACTATGTTTATGTAACGGAGATTCTTATGTGAAAAAAACATCCTTCCCACTATAATGAAGCTATGGTAATATTAGATGAGATAAATGTTCATAATATGGATTGTGCTGAATAGGAACAATTTTAATTCTCTACCCTGATACAATGCATAGAAAATCATTGGCTAATCTCAGTGTTTAGTCCCTAAATCTGTGGCTAGGCTAGGAGGATACCGACTCCCACTTCCCTTCACCTGAAGGCTAGCTCTCGCTTCAGTGTTTAAACACTAAGACTGAATTGAAATTTTTAGTCTATCACCCTAAAGGTTCTCTAATTCTACACCCAACAAAGAATATTTCTTTATTTATTTGCACATAATTCCATAAATGATGTTCTCCTTTATGGAATCAAATGTGATCCATACTCTGTTGTAGAAATCATACTCCATTTCCCGGATCATATGTTTCATAACACGTTTTAAAAATTCAATTAGCCAGATCAAAAAGTAAATCAAGTTCGGAGTTAAAAAATCATCACAATTTATTTTACAATTTAATATTGGCACATTCATGTTATCTCTTCATTTCACCATATCTTAGAGTAGGAAGAAAGATAGAGGGACTACTCAGACTTAATTAGAAATAAATAACAAAACACAAATTTCATATATAAGAGAAAGTTCATACAACACTAAAAAACAAACAATACTTATATGAAAACTCTTTCTCAAAGCAAATCCTTTGTAGCCTTTCCTTAAAAATGTAGGATGAAGATATCTCTTACTTTTCTCCTTCTCCAACACTCTTACAGAAAGTTTCACACTAAATCTCACCACAAAAACTCTAAACTATGAAAACAAAATAACTAATTAACTCTAATATGAAAGTGAAATGGAATGATGTGGTGCGAAAAATGAAAGTAGAGGAGTGAAAAATGTAGAGGAGCACATTTTTTGATGAAATTTAACCCCAAATAGAGCCCAAGGTCGGTTCTCCAAGAGGTGCCTCCAAAAACTCTTCAAAAGGTCATCCAAATACATTGAACCTTCTAGAAAAGGGGTTTGCACTGCCTTTGGGGCCGTCAACACTGAGTAAAAAAATCTCTGCATTAATTTGTACTGTGTCGTCGGCGTTGCCAGGGCTGAGCATTTCTTCAAAAACGCCATTTTGACTCCAAATTTCATCTTTTTTGCTTTAAGCCCTAAAAATCAACAACCTGCAAGAAACATCAAAATACCTTCCATTAAAGTGCAATATCATCAAAAATAGGTATAAAATATGGGTCTAAAAATGCACATATTTTTGGTGTAGCAGCAATTTCCTAGTTTGTAAATATTTGATAATCGGCCGTCACCAATCCTCTTTTTCATTGTCATTGATCATTATCATCTTATCTTTGTCATTCATGTGAAGATTGTTAATGTCAATTGAGGAAAGAACTTGTCGACCTTTTACGGAAATTGGAATATTTTCTTATTTAGGACAAGCAAATTCTTTTACAAGCTCAACCAAAGCATATGCTAAAGAATTATTTTGTCTTAGAGTCAAGAAAAATGACACATTGGGAATCTGTTGAAGTAATTTCATAGTGTAATTAAAATATTGTTCCAATCATGGTTTCAAAATTCTATATTTTCCTGCAATCTGATTTATGATCAGTTCAGAATCTTCATAGATTTTGATATGTTTGGTGTCCATTGATATTTTCAATTCTAAGCCAGGTATGAGTGCCTCATACTCTGCTTCATTATTTGTACATGATTCAGTTAGATGATAGGAGAATGATATCATCATCTTGTTTGGAGTAATGAAGATCAATCTTACTCTTGCTTTTTTGGGTATGATTGTTTGTTTGTCTTAGTCTTTTCGAGAAGATGATGCTCCATCAAAATATAATTCCCATTGTTCACTGTCAGAATCTTTTATTTCTAATATTTTCTCGTTGGGCATATCATCATTAAGAGGAGATCCAATTGGAACAGGGTGTGTTGCCAAAAAGTCTGCAAAAAGTTGTCCTTTGACAACACATAACGACACAAATGTTATATCAAATTGAAGCAATATCATTGCCCATCTTACTAGTCTTCCAAAAAGTGTTGTCGAGTCATTAAATATTGTATAGGGTTGACTCTTGAAATAAGAGTTACCTTATGAGATACATATAATGTTTGAACTTTTGCACTACAAAGATCAAAGCCAAATAATGTTTCTCAATCGCAGGATATCTTACTTCAGTAGGAACCAGGCAATGACTCAAATAATATAGCACATTTTCTTTTCTCTGATCATTAATTTGAGCTAATAAAGCTCCGAGGGAATAGTCTAATGCTGCAGTATAAAGGATAAGAGGTCTTCCTAATATAGGGGCTGATAGAACAGGAGGGGTTGTTAGGTATTGTTTTATATTTTCAAAAGCTTGTTGACATTTTTCGTCCCATACAAATTTGGTATTCTTTTTGGTTAAGACAGTGAGAGGTTGACATCTACCTGAAATATTAGAGATAAAACATTGAATATAGGCAAATTTTCCATGAAAGGATTGGAGTTGGGTTAAGTTTTAGGAGGAGTCATGTTTAGAATGACTTCAATTTTGAATGTCGAACAAAAAATCCTAAAAATTTCCTAGAAGTGACATAAAAAGTGCACTTTAAAGGATTCATTTTAAGATTAAATCCTTGTAATTGTTTGAAGAAAATTCCCAAATCACACACGTGATCCTCTTTTTGTTTACTATTGACAATAAAATCATCAACATAACATTCAACTTGATTATGTATAAGCTCATCAAAAATTCGTGTCATGGCTCTTTGATATGTCGGGCCAACATTCTTTAGTCCAAATGACATCACTTTGTAACAATATATGCCAATAAGTGTTCTAAAGGCTGTATTTAGTTCATCTTCTAGTGACATTTTAATTTGATTATATCCTGACATTCCATCCATAAATGAAAATATTACATGTGTGGATGCAATATCTAACATCAATTATGGAATTGGAAGGGGAAATTCATCTTTGAACATGCTTTATTTAAGTCTCTGAAATCTACACAGACTTAAATTTGTCCATTTTTCTTCTTTATTAGCACTATATTAGCTAGCCATGCCGGATATTTTTCTTCTCGGATGAAGTTTGCTTTGAGAACTTGTTGTTTTATTTCAACACGCATCCTTCTTGGTCCTTGTTTAACTGGGATTACAGTTTGATCTATTCCAATTTTATGGACTGCAACTTCTAGAGCAAGTACTGACATTTCTTCATGGCTCCAAGCAAAACATTCTTTATATTCTTTTAAAAATTGGAATATTTCCTTTTTTTCTTTGTTGTTAAGGAGAGAACTAATAAAATTTGGTTTCAAGCTATGATCATTTCCCAAGTTTGTTTCTTTTAGTTCATCCACTATCGTTTTAATTTCTTCCTCAAATTATGGCGGTGCATTGTCTATCTCGAGATCCAATGTTTGCTCAGTATTAAATGTTTCAGTGACAACAAGGCAAAATTCTGTGTCATCCAGGGGTTCTATGGTACCAAACCCTATACCTTCTTTAGATTTATGATGTCGTTTGCTATATTTCCATAATTGTTCAAAAATTTGAGATTGATTCAATGACCAAGTCTTATTCATCAAAGTATTTTTAAATAATTTTTGAACACATGGAGGATAAAGCTCAAAAGAAAATTTCATTTTCATCTTCTAGATTTTCATCTATTTTAGAACTAGAAGATGTAGAACAAAGTCAAAATTTTATAGACTTTCCATTTTCACTATGTACTTCTTTGACTACTATGTCCTCAATTTTTGAAGGAGAAATCAGGGTTAGAGTCATATCGTGTACATAATGATTAATTTGTTCATACATTGATTCAAATTGTTCATTTTCCTTATTTTCTTTAAGAGATATTTTGAACTGTGGCTCTTTTATCTTTTCTTTTTCTTTTTCAGAGTCCAGGTAAATCTTGAAATTTGGTGATTTCTTTTTGTCAAATGCTAAATTCCTTCTTTCTCGCCTTCAACCTCAGCCTCTACCTCTGGCATGACTTTGAAATAGACTCTTATGTATCGAAGAAGAGATTTCATCAGCTTGTTTCTCTTTATTCTCTTCATTCATTTTCTTTTTATCTATATTGTCTTTATTTACTACCGCCTCTCTATAGAATATCGTTTTCTCTATCGGAGTGTAGTATGAAGCATCTTCATGTACACTAATTTCATGGATAGAAAATGATTGTAAGTCACCTATGATGCAACATTCATGAAGATGACACCTTTTTATGTTCATGGAGCCATGGTCGGCCGAGTAAGGCGTTAAGAGAGGTTTCAGAATGAATAATGTGGAATTTCACCATTGTCACCAAGTCATCAATTTTTAGAAGTAATGTTATGGATCCGACAGCTCATCTCCTTGTTGATTGAATCCTCGTAACATCACCTTATCTGTCATCAATTTCTCTACACCGATGTCGAAATATGCAAGAGTTCTTAAACTCATGATGTTAATTGAAGCACCAGGATCAATAAGTACTCTTGGAAGTATCATATTGTTGATGTTCACTGTGATATATAATGACTGATTATGTTCAGTTGTACCAAGTAACAAGTCATTATAAAAAAAAGTTATCTTGGTCAGTTTTTCTGATGAGTAAGCCTCGTATAAAGGACTACTAGCGAGTTGTTAGACAAATTTTAGGGTCTTGAAGAGCTTTTATTAATGATTCCCTTATTTCTTTAGAAAGAATAAGGGCATCATAAATGCTCAATTTTGCTCGTAATTTACTTAAATGGGCTACTACATTATAGTCCACTTTACGGGAACTATCGTTATTTTCTTCATTAATCATTTTTGTACTGGAGGAACAATTTTCTCCAGTGTCACTATCTGCTTTTCTTTTTCTTTAGCAGTCATTCTTGAAAGTAAAACCTTTCCACTTCATAAGTTAATTTCAGTTATTTCCTGTAATATATTATCAAATCCTTTTTCTTCTAAATAGGAAGGTTCCTATTCTATAGAAATCAGTACTTGTCGTGTTCAAGTGTTATATCTTGAATTTCACTATCAAAGTCATTGTTTTGATTGCCAATAATATCATCAGATTTGTGTACAATTTGAACATTGTCCATAAGATTGAAATCAAGTCGATTATTTTAAGATATAATATCAGAAATAGTCAGGATATAGGCAGAACGAGGATTATTATTATTCATAACAGGGTTAAACAGAAAGTCATACAAAGTGAACGGCTCGAGTGATTTTCTCCTTTCGTCCGAAACAACTTTTGTAGTAGAACTAGAAAAGAAGGAGGTACATGAGTGATAGTAGCCCCTATATTAACAAGACCACTAGCCTTTTTCAATTTTTTCTTTTTCTTCTTCTTTTCCTTCTTGGAAGATTGAACATTTTGAGTGTTTTGTGAGAGTCTCCTTAAGAGGTTCGCCCTGAGCAGTGTTCTTGTCATCTTCGAGAATATATTCATCAATTGAAATCATGTTGATCGAACCTTTGGCAGGTTCTTTCAAATATTCTTTAGGAATAACTATATTCCCTTCTTTGAAATTACGCTCCAACCAATCTTTAAAGACAAAGAATCCTTCAATTTTGTGTCCCAACATTCTGTGATAAGGACAGTAGTTAGGATGATATTTCATATCAACTTCCTCAGGTCTCTTGGATTTAGGCAATTTAAATTCTAGTATCTTTAACTAACTACGGAACATCTTTGCAATAGCTTCCATTTTGAGTGGATATTCTTTATTTAATCTTTCAGTCATTGATTTCTTTTCCATTGGTGTTTATATCAGTGATTGGAACTACAATTGTGAAGGTAATTACGACTGTTGTTGGCTATTATTTTGTTTTTGTCGCTTTGGTTCAGGTTGTACTTGCATCACCTGCTTACACTTTTCTATTATTGTGAATTTCTTTTTGAATGTCTTAACTGGCTTAGTCTTTTCTATCTTTCTATTGTGCCCATCTGCTTAGCTTCTTTTTGAAGATTAGCAGCTTTACTGAGCAACTTTTCAAATGTCTTTATTGTAAATCCTTTAAGCATAAATGCTATAGGACCATGAATATTTTTAAGCAGAATTTCAACTGCATGTTTCTCCTGGAGTTGTGATTAACATTTAATGCTAAGATTTCTACAGCGCAAAATGTAATCCACTATGGTTTCTTCAGGTTTCTGCTTTTTCACAACTAGATCTCCAACTATTATGTGGTGTTTTGCTCCAGTGAATCATTGAATGAAAAGATTTTCCAATTCAACAAAAGTTTTAATAGATCCATTAGGAAGTTTAGCATACCAGTCAAAAGCTACTCATAAGCTATTAACAAATTGTCGAAAAAGAAGCATAACTCCTACCTGCATTGCAACAACTTGCTCTAAAGTGAGCTAACATTTGTTAAAGGAAATCCACGACAACATTCAACTCACTTGAACTAAATATATGAAGGGGAATCAATATTTAATCAAGAGCATCACCCTAAACTGGAAATCTTTTGGAGGTTTCATATATCGATTCCCCTTCAAACTGATAAAAAGATGTAATATCATTTCATAGCTTAGCAGTTTTTGAGGGTGAAAAATATTTAGCTAAGATCTTTTGTGATAGTTCTCCCCAAGTTCTAATAGATCCAATTGCTAACAAATTTAACCAAGCCTTGGCTTTATCCCTTAGTGAAAAAGGAAAAAGTCTAAGCCTAACAACATCATTAGACACTCCGTCATATTTAAATGTAGCACAAATTTCAAGAAAACTAGTAAGATGTAAGTTAGGATCTTAAGTAGGTGATCCTCGAAACTGATTATTTTGTATCATTTGGATAATAGTAGCTTTAAGCTCAAATGAATTAGCAGCAACATCAGAATTTTGAATAGTCAAGTGAGGTTCATCTGCTGTCGGATTCGCATAATCTTTTAAAGATCTTTGTTGATTTTCATTTATTGGATTATCTAAGTTATTCACCATTTCTTATAAATTTTTAATTTGTCTTTGTTGTTTTTGAATTTTTCTAATACTACGTTTTAATTCTGAATTGTAAGGTACTAAACCTTTAGATCCAATATTTCACATAAACAAATAAAGCAAGAAAAGTAAAACACTAATAAAAATATTTCTTTTTGGATTTTTGATTTTTAAATATATACACACACACACACACACACACACACACACACACATATATATATATATATAATAATTTTTTATGGTATATATATTATCTCTAAATTTCGTAATTTATCAAAACTATTTAATTCAACAGTTACCTTCCCTACGCAATGACGCCCTAAAAACTTGATCTCTCTTTTTTTGTTGTGATAAATTGTGTAAAATTTAATTAAATATAATCAATTAATATTCAGATTCTATGCAAGTATACGTATCATTATCAAGTAATAATGGACTTTCTATTTAAGCCCCAAGTATCGATCCTACGGGGAAGATTTAAATAGGAAATGACAAATTTGCTAGGAAATTCACAAAAAGTCAATTGAAATCACTGTCACTAATTTCAATTGTTGAGATGCAATCAAAATTAAATTTCTAAACTATTATCAAATCAAATATGCAAAATTTATACCAATAAATACTAATCTATTAACTATGTTTATGTAATGGAGATTCTTATGTGAAACAACATCCTTCCCACTATAATAAGGCTATGGTAAAATAAGATGAGATGAATGTTTATGATATGTATTATGCTAAATAGGAGCAATTTTAATTCTTTACCCTGATATAGTGCATAGAAAATCATTAACTAATCTTAGTGTTTAGTCCCTAAATCCGTGGTTAGCCTAGGAGGATATCGACTCCCACTTCAGAGCTCTCACTTCCCTTCACCTGAAGGCTAGCTCTCGCTTCAGTTTTTAAATACTAAGATTGAATTGAAGATTTTAGTCTGTCACCCTAAATGTTCTCCAATTCCACACCCAACAAAGAATATTTTCCTATTTATTTGCACTTAATTCCATAATCTGTGTTCTCCTTCATGGAATGTGATCCCTACTCTGTTGTAGAACTCATACTCCATTTCTCAGATCATATACTTTACAACACATTTTAACAATTTAATTGGGCAGATCAAAAAGTAAATTAAGTTTGGAGTTGAAAAATCATCACAATTTATTTTACAATTTAATATTGACACATTCATATTATCTCTTCATTTCACCATATCTCAGAGTAGAGAGAAAGATAGAGGGAATAACTCTGACTTCATGAGCAAGAAATAACAAAACATAAATTTTATATATAAAAGAAAGTTCATACAACACTGATAAACAAACAATACTTATCTGAAGTCTCTTTCTCAAAGCAAATCTTTTGTAGCCTTCCCTTAGAAATTGAAGAAGAAGATATCTCTCACTTTTCTCCTTCTCCAACACTCTTATAGAAAGTTTCACACTAAATCTCACCAAAAAAACTCTAAACTATGAAAAAAAATCACTAATTGACTCCAATATGGAAGTGGAATGGAATGAAGTGGTGCAAAAAATGAAAGTAGAGGAGTGAAAAATGTAGAGGAGCACATTTTCTGATGAAATTCAGCCCCAAATAGAGCCCATAGTCAGTTCTCCAAGAGGTGCCTCCAAAAAATATTTAAAAAGTCATCCAAATACATCGAAACTTTTAGAAACAGGGTCTGCACCGCCTTTGACATCATCGGAACTGATCTGGCACTGAGTAAAAAATCTCCGCATTAATTTGTTCTGCGCCGTCGGTGCTGCCCTTGGCGCTGCCGGCGCTGAGCATTTCTTCAAAAATGTCATTTTGACTCCAAATTTCATCCTTTTTGCTTTCTTTTTGATTTAAGCCCTAAAAATCGACAACCTACAAGAAAACTTCAAAATACATTCCATTAAAGTGCAATATCGTAAAAAATAGGTATAAAATATGGGTCTAAAAATGCATATATTTTGGTGTATCAATGTGGTTTAGACCTAATTAGGATTTGTTGAGTTAAACCTATTATAGTTAAGGTTTCACTAGGATTTAATCAGGTCTAAATGTGGTTTAAACCTAATTAATGTTTATTAAGTTAAACCTAATGTAGTTAAGGTTTAACTAGCTTTAATTAAGTCCAAATGTAGTTTAGACCTAATTAGGGTTTATTAAGTTAAACCTAATGTAGTTAAGGTTTAACTAGGGTTTTAATTAAGTATGAATGTGATTTAAACCTAATTAAGGTTTGCTAAGTTAAACCTAATGTAGTTAAGGTTTAACTAGGGTTTAATTAATTCTAAATGGGGTTTTGACCTAATTAGGGTTTGTTAAGTTAAACTTAATGTAATTAAGGTTTAACTATGGTTTAATTAATTCCAAATGTAGTTTAGACCTAACTAGGGTTTAAGGTGTTTGGGTTCACCTAGATGAAACCCAAGTGTCTATGTTTGGTTTACCCTTTGGTTCAGATTAAGTTTAGGTTGACTAGACTTGAATGTTTTGTCACTCAATGGCCTTGAGGAGATGGTTAGACCTTATGTCATTCAGGTTTAAAGATTAGGGTTTTGTCACTAAAGGCTAGTGTCCAAGCCTAAAGAAATCTAGGGTTAAATATGTAATTTTCAATTTTACAATTTTGACCCTTGACTCCATTTCTGCCATCCTTTCTAATAAATAGAAATGGACGACATCAGTTCATCGTACTAAAGGGAGATGAACTGATAGTCATCCAATTATTTGGCTCAAGATCTTTTTAGATCTTTGACCAAACTCAATTCTTTTTGTTTCTAGAGGATCATCTTCTCTAGAAGAAGACATCCATATGGTTAATTTGTCATGAATTAATAGTTCACTTCACAATGTGTAGAAACCGAGCAAAATTAGGGTTTTAGTCCATACCTTGGCCATAGTCTATGAAACTTCAATTTGATTGGTTTTGGAGCTTTGTCTGGAGATCATCAAGCTCTTCCTTGTTTTAATTTGAGTTAAAATCAGCTTTGTATAGGAGTTGAATGAAAAGGTGATCTCAGTTTCACTGAACTATAGGGTAGAGGCCATGAGAGAGGCTTATTTTAATTGGAAAATTCTCCTTAGAGCTCAGGGATTGATTTGGAGTGATCAATTTGAAGTTTTGGAGAGTTTAATTTCAAACCTAAAAATTATCCTATTTTTGAGGAGAGAAATTGGAAGTGAGGAGTAGAATCCAGGGATAGGGGTTCAACTCCTTAGGCTGTTGGCAAGATTTTCTCTCTAGGGTGTCTGAGGAATTGGATAGTATTTGGATGTCTCCTCATTCGTTCACTTTGGTAGCTCCCGACCAGCTCAATTTATAATCATTAACGGTGGTTGCATGGTCCAGGTCTATTCAGAGAAGGCAACTCTTATCGTTAGAATGATCTGAGGATAAGTTCCAAGGGTAATCATTACATGGATAGAGCTCTCCCTCAATTATCCTTAGAGACCTTCATTTAGGTTAAAATTTGGGCTTCTATTTTGGCTACCTCCCATTGGCAAGCATGAGTGGTGTGAATGGCTGTTCAATCAGCCTGATAGAGCCTTCACCAAATGAATTTCATGGGTCAATTGATGATGTTGAGGAAGAGATGACACATACCCTTCCTCATCATCCTTTATCATTTTAAGCACATGATTGACTTAATAATGGGAAATATGAGGCTTATATAAGTCTCTTCTTCATTGGAGGATGAGTGAGGTGTAGGATTAGCTCACCATTGTCTCATTTAATCAATATATGAAAGAGTGACATCTCTTTTCTTTCTCATGATGGCTTAATGATGGTTTCATGACTTAGTCAAAAAGGGTAGCCTATGGGTTAATTAACATGTCAACCTTGTCATGGTAGGTTTCATGTGTCATGGGTGACCCATTATCAATCTGTCTGTGATAGATTTTAGGGTTTAAGTGAAAAAATGTGGCATGGATTTGTCTTGCCAAGGGTTTTAAATCAATATTTTAAACTTAACCCTAGGTCTTATAATCACTAAATTTAATCTCTTTAGCTAATTAATTAATTAGGAGAATAAAAGATTTTGAAGAAAAGACCAAATTTTGATAAAAATGATAATGTTGACCAACTTTGACCTAATTGACCATGGTTGACCAATTTTGGTCCAGGGTTGACCAATGTGACTTACTTAACCATGTCATAATTGGGCTAGTCATGGAGTCCATGGGTTTTGACATTATGGCTTAGTTTTTTCATGTTGACCAAAATCGACCATGGTTGACCATGATGGCCAAATTGCTTCTAAGGTGATGTCTTTGGAAATTGGGTTAACCATAGGGTATATGGTTGGCTTTATGGTGATCATATGGTCTTGAGTTGACCATTTGATCAGGTTTGACCAGTTTTGGGGTTTGAGTTGACTAAGTGATCAATGTGGTGACCATTGGGCTCAAAATTGATCATTTTCACCAAGGTTTGATAAATTTGGTATTTGAATTTGACAAATATGGTCCATGTGGTGGTCATTAGGTCATGGATTGACCATTTTGACCAGATTTGACAAAAATTTACTATCTGGGTGAAAGTTTACAAATTGGATCAATTGGGTGTCATTTTAGGACCTTCACATAAAGTGAGGTCAACAAGGCTCTTGTTAATGATGTTCTCATCAGTATTTCTGCATTGCACATGGGGCATCTCACACAAAGCTCATCAGGGATCCCTGATAATGCAGGCTTTGCCAGTGTCTCTAGCTCATCTTTGAAATAGGCAGACTAACATAATTCTCCTCCAAGTTTAGATCATAAATTTCTTCATCCTGAATCAAACTCATTCCAATAGCGCCTTCTCTAGCACGTCACTTCTCCAAGCGAACAAAAGCTCTGTGTTTACGCTGGTTGGTGTTCTTACGCTGCGTCCTCCTTAAAGCTGCATCTAGAACTCTTTCTTCACTGACACCACCAAGTCTCCTATCAGCGTGGTGATCATCAATTATAGCTGGCTTGCTCCCTCTGTCGGGTACTGTATTTCCTTAGCTTTCTTCCTCTTCAGTGAGGAGTCTTCTCGAGCACTGATACTGAGAACTGAGGGTAGTCCCTTTGCTTCACGGTGGCTGACAATGTCCATCAGGGGGCCTTTATAGTCTACATTGACTTGACCGTAGTCAAAGTTAAAACTCATAACGCCGACCTGGGCTTCTTTTTCTTCATTTAATGTGAGATTTAAGCCGTCTTTGAATGTGAAAATCAACCTTTGGCTTGACATTTTCTTGCATAAAATATGGGAAACGTCAGCGTGTTGAAACTTTGCACAAACAAGAAAAATAACAAACCATTATTAAGAAAAATTTAAATTTTTATGTGTAATTAATTTAATTTAATTTAGTGAAATTAAAAATTTAGGGGGAAATTTAAAACCGTAAATTCAAATTTTATTTTATTAAAATTGATCTTATTACAAAATTTTGGACCCAGTCACAGATGCTGGCCAAATAACCATCCTTAGAATGAGTATCACTGCAAGAAATTCATGTCGTAGAACATCAACTTGTGTAGTATTTCTTCAAATATCACCCATTAAGTTGAAGCATGGGCCTCTTGCCTTAGAAATCCATTAGTTATTAAGATCCTCCTAAAAAGACCTTCTCCATGACAAGAGTCCCTCCAAGTCAGTTCAAAATTTTCACTTATCCTGTAGTGTGCAAGGATAGGTCTTCTGAGGATGAGTACGAGTTCAACAAGATTAAACGTTCTTGGGTTGACCAACTTATCATGTGCCCGGATCATCTTCATTTGGTAGAGCTCTAGGTTCTATTTTGCTTCTAACTGTTTTCCTTCAAGGGCTTCTAATTTTGCAAGTCAGAGCTTGACGTTGTCTTCCACTGTAATTTGATTGGTGACAACGACTCTGAGAGATGATATTTTAACTTCCAACGGAGTATGGCTTTGGACCCGTACACTAGTGAATATGGCGTGCATTGAGTAGGCATTCCAGTAGGCCCACAAAGCTTCTAGCAACATCTCGTGCCATCCTTTCTTATTTTTGTTCAATGTTTTCTTAAAATTTGCACGAGCATCTTATTGAAGGCCTCAATTAGGTCGTTTTCTTTAGGGTAATAAATTATTTATCTCCAATCTATCTCATGTCGCTTGAAGAAATTGTTGATTTTGGTGCTCTTGAAGACTGACCCGTTATCAGAAATTTCTCTGCACGATACATGGAAACGGTAGACAATTTGACTTTTGAAGAACTGTAAAATGTGGTATGCTGTGACATCCCGTAACAGTACTGCCTCAACCCACTTAGGGAAGTAATCTGTTGCTGTGAGAATGAATCTGTGTCCTTTAGAAGCTATATCTATGCCCCAACACTTAAATGGCCACGAGGCAACATTTGGGTGTAGCACATTCAGAGGTTGATGCAAGACCACTCCATGCACCTGACACATATGACACTTTCTGGTTGTATCCATACAATCTACTATCATTGTTGACCAATAGTATCCGAGTCTCTTAATCTTCATTTTCATCTTCGGCCCTAACTGGTGAGCACCACACAACCCTGCATGTACTTCTTTGATGATATCCTGTGCTTCTACTCTGCTTGAACATTGCAGCCACATCTAATCAAACAACCTTCTATAGATAACATCACCTACCAGAGCTAATGACATGGCTCTTCTTGTGATATGATATGCTTCAGACTTGTCTTCTGGTAACTTTCCTGGTTGCAAATATTCTATCAATGGCCTGCACCAATCTTCAATATTGTCTCTTCTTCCTTTTTTAATTTTGTAGACTGTTAATATTGATCTTTGATGAAACTCGACATCCTTGCACTGTAATATCAATGTAATCCTTCAGTGGACACGCCAATTCCTTAGCAAGCTTGGTGAAAGCATCGACACAAGCGTTATCTCCCCAAGGAATCATATACACTGTCACACTAGGAATCTATTCCAGCAACTTCATTGTATATCACTGGTATTCTGATAATATTAGCTTTAAAATTTTGTACTATCCAGCAACCTGTTAAATGACGAGTTGTGAGTCACCATAGATGGCAATATTTGCTATGTCCTTCGAGATTACCTATTCTAATCCAGTGATTAATGCTTCATATTTAGCTTCATTGACGACTCTGTTAGATGGTCAGAGAATCTTAACATTCCCTGATCTGGCATAACAAAAATCACAATGATTCCTGCTTTGCCTTATCTAACTGTTCCCGACCTTTTATCTCTTCTAGCTGATGAAGCTCCATCTATGTACATTTCCCAACATATAACACTGAACTGATCCACTTGTAGTATCTACTCGTCTGGTAGATCATCATTGAGAGGGGACCCAACTGGAAGTAGGTGTGCTGCAAGAAAATTTATCAGAATTTGTCCTTTGATAGTGTGAAGGGGGACAAAAGTTATATCAAATTGTAATAAAATCATTGACCACCTTGCTAAACGTCTGGAAAGTGTTGGTCGAGTCATCAAATATTGCAACAGATTAACTTTTGAAATAAGTGTAACCTTATGTGAGAGCATGTAATGTCTAAGATTTTGAGTGGTGAAGATTAAAACTAGACAATGCTTCTCAATAGGAGGATACTTTACTTCTGTCGGTATTAGATGTGAACTCAAGTAGTAGAGTGCATTTTCCTTACCCTCTTCATTGACCTAAGCTAACAAGTCTTTGAGAGAGTCGTCTAAGGTTGCAATATAAAGTATCAACGATTTTTCTGGGATAGGGGCTGCCAAAATAAGAGGTGTCGTTAAATACTACTTAACGTCCTTGAAGGCCCACTGACACTTCTATTCCCAAACAAATTTAGCTTATTTTTTAATTAATTCCTAGAAGGCCTGGCATCTTTGTGAGAGATTAGCAATAAAGAGTCTTAGGTATGCAAATTTACCTTAAAATGAATGTAGTTGTTTCAAGGTTTTGGGGGGAGGCATTTCTAGGATATCTTTAATCTTTTCTGGGTCCATCTTGATTCCCTGACGATGAACAACAAATCCTAGAAATTTCTCGGAGGTAACGTCAAAGGCACACTTTAAGTGATTCATCTTGAGATTATATTGTCATAATCATTTGAACACGATCATCAAATCATACAAGTGGTCTATTCTCTGTTTACTTTTGATAACCAAGTTATCCATGTAGCAGTCCACTTAATTGTTGATGAGGTCATCAAAGGTCTTCATCATAGCTCACTGGTATGTTGTTCCATCGTTCTTCAACCCAAAAAACATCACTATGTAGCAAAAGATCCCGATCAGTGTTCTGAAGGATGTAAGCACTGCATCTTCTGGAGCTATCTTATTAAGATTATAGCCTAACGATCTATACATGAAGGAGAAAATCTCATGCGTTGATGTGATGCCCACCATTAATTCTAGTATCGATAACGGGAACTCATCTTTTGGACACGCTTTGTTTAAATCCCTGAAATCAACACATTTACGGATTTGTCCATTTCTCTTTTTAGCTGGCACGATGTTGGCTAGCCATGTCAATTATTGTTCTTCTCTCACGAAGTTAGTGTCTATTAATTTCTTCACCTTGGGAATGACTTATTGTTTTATCTCAAGGTGCATCCTCCTTAGAGCTGCTTTACTAGAGTCATGTTCATGTCCACCCCGAGTTTGTACATTGCGACTTCTACAGATAATCCTTGCATTTCATCGTAGCTCCAGGCAAAGCAATCTTTGAATTTTGACAATAAATTGATTAATTCTATAGATTCTTCCTCGCCGAGTAGCGAACTTATGAAGGTGGGTCGGGACTGATCACCACTCCCTTGGTTGACTTGTGCATTACGACTTCTGTAGATAATCCTTGCATTTCATCGTAGCTCCAAGCGAAGCAATCCTTGAATTCTGACAATAATTTGATTAATTCTATAGATTCTTCCTTGTAGAGTAGTGAACTTATGAAAGTGGGTCGAGGCTGCTCACCAGTCCCAAGGTTGACTTCTTTCAATTCATTAACAGTTGATTTAATCTCTTCTTCAAATTCTAGTGGAGCATCATCTATCGGCTGATCTTCAGAGTCATCCTCTACATTAAGGTAAACCTCTTCTAAATCGCTAATAACAACCATGCAAAATTTCAAGCCATCGACTTATCCTATAGTACCAAATCCGAGACGCTCATTCAAATTGGGAGTTCAAATTTTAACATTTTATAACTTCTCAAGAAGCTGTAGCTTATCATTTGACATTTTCTTTGACACATATTCCCGTTGAATTAACTTTTTAACACAAAAAGAAAAGTAGCTAAATGGTAAATCCATTAATTCATTAGAGTCCTCTTTTTCCAAATTTACATGATTTTCAGAACTAGTAGTGCGAGAAGAATAGTATAACTTGATTAGTTTAAAACCAAAACCACAGACTTCCTTAACCTCTAGACTCACGATCTTTTGTGGGTGAATCAGAGGGCATGCACGTAGTGGTTGATTTGATCATACATCGATTAATATTCACTTTTCTCCACATCTTCCAAAGGGTATCTCGAACTGTGGTTTCTTCTATTTTATCATCATCATTTCTTCATCAAAACTTTCTTCTAAATCAATGCTGATGGTCGGCCTCATTCGTTCAACAATTGTGTTGGTTCTTCCTCGTCCACGTTCTCGGTTTCGATCTTGGGTGCGTGGGCTAAAAGAACTTTTACCAGCTCATTGTGAATAAATTGTGGCAGATCATTGAAATGGAGTTGAGTGGCCTTGCTCTTATTATCTTTTTGAATCTTCCATCTCATTCGTCATGAATTCATGAGAAAAGATAGTCCTCTTTGGAGGTCCGTAGAAGGCGGCGTCTTCATGGATGCCTACCTTCTGAACTGAGAATGGTTGTAAATCCCCTTTGATTCAAAGTTCTTATCCTTCTTTGAAATACT
The DNA here is from genome assembly GCA_003013225.1 of Phalaenopsis aphrodite. Classification (NCBI taxonomy): domain Eukaryota; kingdom Viridiplantae; phylum Streptophyta; class Magnoliopsida; order Asparagales; family Orchidaceae; genus Phalaenopsis; species Phalaenopsis aphrodite. The sequence continues at coordinate 1,691,403 of NEWO01000084.1, read as the reverse complement.
AGATACACTGATATAGTGACGATGGAACCATATTATGCTCGTGCAGCCACAGTTGACCAGGTAAGGCATTGATAAAGGTCTTTACATCGACGATATAGAATTTTGCAATTGTTACTAGCTCTCCAACCTTCATTAGCAGTGTAACCTTCATTAGCAGTGTGATCGATCCAAAAGCTCTTTCTTCTTTTTGGTTAAATCCTCTTAGCATTATCCTATCGGTAGTGAGCTCTTGAGTGTCAATGTCCAAGTAAGCTAACATTTGTAGACTCATTAAGTCGAGTGACGCTTCTGGATCTACCAAAACTCTGGAAAGCATGAATCCGTCGATGTTAACTAATTGTAGAGCGGTCAGTTATAATCGGTATTACCATGCAGCATATCTTCATCAGTAAAAGTTATATTAGGTTGTTCCTTTAATTAACAAACTTCATCCAAGGATGTGCTGGCCAACTGAGCTAAGCAAATCTATGGGTCAAGCAAGGCTGTAACCAGAGCTTCCCTCATCTCCTTTTACAAGATCAGAGCATCGTAGATGCTAAGTTTGGCCGATAACATCCTAAGAGGAGCTAGTAGATTATAATAAACTTTATACGTGCCTCCAATTTTACTTGAAATATGATTTCTTCTATTGTTAGAGGCAGCTCTTTATGGGTAACTATTTGTTTTCCTTTGTCTATTGGAGCCAATCTCGGGGGTAAGACCTTTCCACTCCTCAGATTTATCTATGTAATCTCTTCTTCTTCTACTTGTGATGTTGTAGGCAAAAATTTTAGCGCTTCTTTTATATCAGAGAAAACCAAGTTGATGGCAAGAAGTGCTCCTTGGCACCTGAGGACTGACTCCTTACTCTCAAAACTGTCATAATCGACATCGACGTCATCTTCTTCATTCTCATTGACGGGTTAATCAAACTTAAGTATGATTTGAGGATCAGTTTGAGAATTGAGATTGGGGCTAGATTGGTCAAAGTCAGTTAAATCATCACTGGAGACAGTTAAAATGTAGCCAAAATCATAATCATTATATTCAACAAACCCTAGAGGGGCAAAAAAATAATCATACATGGTCAGGGGTTCAAGGATTATCTCCCCGAATTCGAGATAACCAATCTAACAGAGGCAACCCTTATCCCACCCCTCATACTATCAATCTTCACGATCATGTCCTTCTTCTTGTATGGCTGCAATGACTTCTTTGACAAAATTTTCAACTTTAGCTTGACAGGCTGTAGACTTTGAACAGCGGCTTGTGGTGAAGCGAACTGAATCTAATCGAATATCTTCTTAGAAGTTCTGCTCCAAACTGTGCTCCAACCATCTTCCCTTGAATATGGCTCTATTGGGGTAATTGGCTTGGCCGAAATCATATTTATAGAACCTCTTTCATATTCTTTTAAATATTCATTAGGAATTATTATATTCCCTTCCTTAAGATTCCTTTCAAGCCAATCGTTGAAACTGTAAAATCTTTCTATGGTATGACCGAGTAGCCTGTGGTATGGACAGTAGTTGGCTGGTCTTTCTTATCAACTTCATTTGGCTTTTTGGGCTCGGGTAGTCTTAACTTGGACCATTTTATTAAAATTCTGACATCTTTGGCATGACTTCATATTTGAAAGAATGTGCTCCTTAATCCATTTTGTGATTGTCGAACTTTGTCTATTATCTGTCTTATATGTCCTCTGCTGCTGGCTGAAGTGACCATACTATTGAGCGGACTTATGCTTAGGGTGGCTATGTTATTATTGCTGGTGAATCTGATGGGACTACTTGACAGGAATCGTTATCGGGTTCCTTCCTTTATCAAATGTCACTGTTGTCCTGGACTTCTTCTCAAATATCTTAGTTGTCCTCAACTTCTCTGACTTTTCTTGGGAATCCATATGCTTGATTTCCTCCTATAAGCCGCTAGCCTTGCTAGATTACTTTTTAAATGACTTAATGGTGAGCCCCTTAAGCATGAAAGCTACTGGCCCATACATGCAATTGAGAAGAATCTCAATTGCATGTTGTTCCTGTAGCTGACCTTCACACTTCATGCTTAAGTTTCTCCACCTCAAGAAGTAATCCACCAGGGTCTCATTGGGCTTCTACCACTCAACCATGAGATATCTTATTGTAATGTGGTGTTGCACTCCAACAAATCTCTTTACAAACAACTGCTCCAACTTGGCAAACATCTTCAATGATTCGTTGGGTAGCTCTATATACCAATCGAAGGTGATCCCTAATAGACTGCTGAAAAACTAACAAAAGAGCAAGGCTTCATTACCTTTACTATTGCCACAACTGGCACCAAAATGTGCTACATGCTGTATGGGATTTCTGGTCCCATTGAACATCTTGAAGTCTGGTGACACAAAACCTTTGGGTAGGGCACCACATCAAGCTCCTCCGGGTAAGGTGTACCCTTGAAACTGATGCACCACGCTTAGAATGGGCTAAGGCCTATCGAACTTGCTGTTTGACCAACTATTTGATATCCTTCTCCGGTATTACAGTCTGTTGAGAATCCTTCTTCTGCTGATCATCTATGTTAGTAGAGGCAACTTCTCTCCTCTCATCTGTAATGTGAACAATCTCTGGCTGGTTGACCTCCGGATAAGCTAACTGCTGCGACTGGGATTGTCCATTAACTGTAGCCATGGCATCTCTTCCATTCTCTTCTCCATGTAACCGATCTATTCATCTTGTAGCAGAACAACCCTGTGTAAGTCATCAACGACGTTCCCTTCAATAAGTGGCTTGGCATCGCATGTAGATGAAGCGACTCTAGTTTTGCTGACATTAATGTCCATAAACTCTTCATCAAGATAATTAGTAAAATAAAAACCTTCATCATCATCGACAACTACCCCATGCTCTCTAGCTAACTCAGAAATCTCAGCTCTGAGCTCTTCAACTTTTTCTTCAATGATTTTTTTCCTGAATCTTTTTTAGATCAAGAGGACTCTACTGAACATCCCCCCTCCGTACATCAGACTCGGTAGCACTAGCAACAACAACATTCATTACTTTGAACATTTGCTTCATCCACGGACTCACCATGAGGGCTTGTTCAACAGTGCTGGTGTGGCTACCATGGGTACCCATACCTTCTTCTTTGCCGATGATGCCTTAAGACGGAGTGTCTCTGCAATGGCATCAGTGCATTGAAGAGAGGTATGCTTCTTGCGGTGCAGACCAAATATATCATATGGTAACTTCTCCCCCTTATTCTTCTTTAGAACATCTTTATGAAAAATAATAGGTAGTACTCTTGAACCTAATCGTGACTTGACCATTCGACATCTTAAATGCCCTGGAGCAATATCCGCTACATCTGTAACGGTACTAACTCAATTTCCCAGAAGGAATCTGATAGGAAAAACAACTAACAGAACTTGATCTGATTTCTGGGACTGACAGACAGATCTGACATCTTTCAAAATTTCTTTTTTCATTTAGGATGATATTGTGCATCCTACTCGCTTGAGTAACTCAACAGTGTAACACCCTTCCCTAGCAGCCAATCTCTCAAATACCGTACGGACTCTGGTGATAGGAGCATGCTTCTCATTTTCCTCACCATGACCATAAAGTATCAGCAGAGTAGAAACAATCCTGTGGAAGCTCTTATATCTAGTAGTATCCATCATTAGATGAATCCTATTCCCTTGGAGGAGAGGAGGGTCTCAGTCAATCCAAGTTACTACTGTTGAGGAATCTCATCAATAGCTGTCATCTCAGTAAATTGGGCCTCAGTGGCTTTTCGAATCTCTTAACTACGGTTTCTTCATTGCGACCTGGTCAACGGTGCGGTCCTTGAACTGGAACCAATCTCAAAAACTGAAGTTGGGGTGGTAAATCCATTGGTTGAATCTTCCACGATCTTAATTTATTTTCCCTTAGCAAACAGGATGACATGCACGGTAATTGCAAATTCGACGGTAGTAGGTGTAACAACTCTTCCAAGAACGATAGACTTAGCGAACGTCGCAACGATAATAATCTTCAACATCTTGCAAGGAGAAAAGTCTTGGGGGGCAGTTCAAGTTGAATTCTATGGATGACTCTTGTACTTATGGGGCGGCAACCTTCATGATGACAAACATGGCTTTTCTAAGCACAACCTCAAGGTCAGCAAATCCGGCCCCAAACTTGATCGTGGGGGCGACGTTGTGGACATCACGGCTGGTTGGCAAGTTGCAAGAGTAGGTGAGATTTGAGAACACCATTGCAACAGCTTCAAAGAAAAAAATTCTGAGGGTTAGCATCAGCCACCACTTTGTAACTTTAGTACGAACACTAAAAATTAACAGAGGTCGTTCTGTGGACTGGGTACGTCCTTTTCTTATTATTTTATTTTTTAAACTTATTATTTGTTTATGATTAGATAGTTGCAATTAAAAAATTAAACGAGCGTGAAGAGACACAAGAACTTGGCTTGATTCATGGAAAAGAAAACCAAACCCAGAGAAGAAGAAGAAAAAGAAAAGCTTAGGACCCAGTGCAGAACCAACTTCACAACGCACAATGCCCAAGCGTAACTCGCCTGCCAACACACCTAGTGGGGGTCCGACCCCACACAAAAAGATAAAGTCCTAAAGAACTCTTGAACCTCTTAGTTTGAAGGTGTTTAAACAGATGGTTCTGGAATCCAAAAGAGTTGACCGTACTTGCCCAAGAAAGAAATGAGCAAAGTATGCCAACAAAAGAATGGTAATCTGACCCATAAGGGAAATAGATGGATATAAAATTTTTTTATCATAACAGAGAGTAGAGCTAATCTATAGAGGAGTCGCTAGAAATTGGTTGGTCGCCAAATTAGAGATTGTTAGCCACCATAATGAATATCCTGACACTCGGCTTTAAGAGCTTGCTTAATTTAATTTATATAAATTATATATATATATATATA
>NEWO01000084.1:1616326-1680894 GCA_003013225.1 Phalaenopsis aphrodite | reverse complement strand
TATATATATATATATATATATATATATATATATATATATATATATATATATATATATATATATATATATATATATATATATAGTTTGGAAAAAGCAATTTTTTTAAATTTTGAAATTAAAATGCCGAATCGATCTCATATTTGCAATATTTTAAATGATCAAGCATAACACCACAAGTAATGCAGCTATCTCGAGGAATAGATACACAACTTGTTTGTGAGGCTTGATTAAATAAACTAAAGAATTTATGACATCTGTTTGGTCTGTGAACCTTTATATTGACCGATAAATTCCCTATCTAATATAAAAGATTACATAGGGTTTATATTACTTGGATTCTTAAAGCTCCTGATAGGGGCAAACCCATATAGTCAATTGCGTATTAAATGACCGAAGTCACTTAAGAAAACACTCAATTTAGATCAGAAAACGTTGTCTCAAAGGACTTCAAAGAATAAGACTTTTCAAGGTTTGGACAAAGAGGTGTGAAATGGGACAGACTCAAATTTAGAACATTTATTTATGGAATCCAAAGGAAGGAGAACTAGGGGATGACATGGATCTTGAGGAGAACCTCAATGACTTCCCAGGCTATCCTAAGATTTTGCTTCAATTTTGAAGAAAATTTATTGAATGTTTTTTCCTACCAATTTTATTAGTTAGAGCTTAAATTTGTGTGAGATGGTCACAAAAATACCTTGAAAGATGTGAGGGTTTAGCTCGTGATGAACGAGAACCTCAGAATCCTAAAATGAGTTAGGTCTTATATTGCACAACATGATTATGTAAAAGCATAAAGATAAATTGATGATTTATGTTGCACTAGGCAGACAACCTTGAAATCTTATAGGCTATGTTATTTAATTCTAAGGAGAGAGATTTGCTATTGTAGGCCCTCGTGCTGTTGCATATTGCTGTTGTAGAAGGTCGCTCACAGAGTTAGCTCCATGCTCCTAAATGAAGTAGATGTCCTAAATTCTAAGGTTTAAAGGTTTAAATGACAAGTTTAAGACAGTTCCCTCATTTTGGTTTCACTATTTTTTGTTGAATTTACTTAGATTAAATGAGTTGGTAGGCTCATTTAAACCGGGGAGATCTTTTTAGCAACCTTGGGTTACCTCATTCGAGGGACTCCCGTAAATTCAAAAAGATGTGTTATGTTTTGTTGTATTTCAAAGGATTTATGGTTACCTTTGAATGAGTTTAATTGAATTTTAAAAATTTTTGATTAATTTTGAAAAAAGGTTGTGTTGTTTTGCAAGTAAAGTGACATCCACGACCAAGAATGTATAGTATCTTAAAGCAAGATTAAATTGCAGTAAGTAAAATAATAGAATTTAAATAACACTATAAAAGTGTACTTGTCATCTTCTCATTGCTCTCGCTGAAAGATTAACTTTTGCAGTAGGTGTATAATTTTGCAGAAATTTAAATAAATTGCAAGTGTAGATGAAGGCTTAGCTACCAAACCCTAATTCATAACTTGGTGAATCCCTAAAGAATTTAATGGATGCTTTTATGAACAAAATATAATAAGTTAAATTATCCTTCAAAGCATCTAAAAGGTTATAAGAACATCTGAGGGACAATCCCTGACAACTTTTAAACTACTTTTGAACAATTACAAGTTTATTTGAGCCAATTAATTGTTCAATTGATAATCCCAAATTTTAGATTTAATTACAATGGGTTAACACACCTTATGCTCAGTGAACCTGATATTTCAATTATCTCAAGAGTGGGGTACTCAACTAATCAGTTGATATTTTACTTAAGAGTTATATAAGTGGATGCCTCTAGGGTAAGCTTAAGTCATTAAAGATTTTATGCTCGGCTCTAAAGTTGGGCTTATAGTGTTTAAATGTGTTAATTATCAATCATCTTATTTATTCTAAACCTCATCAGACAAGTTTAAATTAAGCCTAGTTCACTATCAAGCCCTTAACAATTTTCAATGAATAAAGTTGCAATTACAAAAAAAAATTATTTAAGTGATATGTATTCTTATTAAAATATCGTGCTATATCTGATTGTGGGCTTAAAATAGGTGAAACAATATATTTCTAACCTAAGCCCATCACTTTAGAATCACTTAATTTTAATTAACTTCAAAATCCCGATAATTTAAGAGATGACAATTTTATCCTTATCATGAATAGGTGGCAAATTTGTTTCTATTTTTTTAACCCATTATGTTTCAAACATCCAAAAGAATTAATTAAGATCAAAATTGCCCATTTTCCCTTAGTTAATCCTAAATTTTGATTAAGACACCAAAATCTAAAATTACCATTTTGCCCATGGGGCTCTCCACTCTATAACTCATTAAATATAATGAAAATGACTTTGAAACTTTTAGAGTACCTGGTTCAACTAAAATATGAGAGGAGAAAATGTGTTTTTTTTCAAAATTTAATTTAAATAATCACTTTAACTTAAAAAATAGGAATTTCAATATTAATTTATTTAACTAATAAATATAAAGTTTTTGTTCATGAGAAAATTATTGGCGGTTCACCTAGGTCAAAGGACCGCTTGGAGAAAATTTTATAATTTTTCAATTTTTTTAATTGTAATGATTATTTATTGATTTTCATGATTTAATTACATATAAAATATGTTTTAATTACAAAAATTACTTTTTTTATTAAATCTCTCTGAGTCCAGAAAACTCAGAAAAACAAACCTTTCTTTTTTGTGATTTTTAATTTATTTATTATAATTATTTCTAATAAAAAAATAGGAAAAATACATTTTTAGCCTTTAAAAATTTATATTTAACTTAGGAAACTTAGAAAAAATATTCTATTGAGTCCCAAGTGATCAGTGAGTAATTAGGAATATTTTGAACAATTTTTTGTATTTTTGAAATTTTTAATTCCAAAAGTAGGCTTATAAATAAAGTATTTATTTAAAAATAATTTTTATTTTTTCTAAGTGCTTTTAATCATAAGGAACTCAAAAAACCACTTTTCATAATTTTATTAATTATATTTAATTTAATATAACTATTTTAATGCCAAAAAATGCCATTTTCTTGAAAACTTAATTTTAATGATAAAATTTAATTAAATAAATTTCAAATTTTTACAGTGAGGTAAAATAAGTGTTATTTATAGGGTGGAGTTGATTTTGCAAAGTTTTGGAATAAATTAAATTTTTTTTATTTACATGAATTTTTAGGGTTTAATTAACTATATTGACTTATACAAATGTTAACATTTAATTTACAATTTTTTAAAAGTCCTCTGACCATAAGGAATCTACCAAAACAAGTGCCATAATTTTTTGATTTATATTTTATTTTATATAAGTTGGTTCTTCCCCGTCCACGTCCCCAGCCTCAACCTCGAGTGTGCGAACTAAAAGAACCTCCACCAATTTATTGCAAAAGAGTGGTGGAAGATTGCTGAAGTGGAGTTTAATGGCCCTGCCATTATACTTCTTCTGAATCTTTACTTTTGTTTGTCACAATTTTACGAGAGAAAATAGTTTTCTTCGGAGGTGCGTAGTGAACAACATCTTCATGAACGCCAACTTCATGAACTGAAAATGATTGTAGATCTCCCTTGATGTAATGTTCTTGTCCTTCTTTGTAGTACTTGATGCACTGGTGTAGAGATGATGAAACCATGTTATTTTCGTGAATCCATGATTGACCCAGTAGAGCGTTAAAAGAGGTCTCGGTGTCGATGATATGAAATTTAGCGGTAGTTGCTAGCTCTTCAACCTTCATAAAAAATGTAATGGATCCAAGAGCTCTTTCTCCCTTTTGGTTGAATCCTCTTAGCATCATTTTATCGGCTGTAAGCTCTTGAGCTTTGATGTCCAAATAGGCCAATGTCCGTAGGCTCATCAAGTTGAGTGAAGCTCCAGGATCTACTAAAACTCTGGATAACACAAATCTGCCTATGTTAATGAAGATGTAGTGGTCAGTTGTGATCGGCGGAACCAATCAACAAATCTTCATCTGTAAAGGTTACCCCAGGCTATTCTTTCAATGAATAAACTTCATCCGAGGATGTGCTGGCCAACTGAATTAAGCAAATTTCTGGGTCAAGAAAGGCTGTAATCAGAGCTTCTCTCATCTTCTTTGACAGGATCAGAGCGTCGTAGATGCTTAATTGGGCCGACATCTTCCTAAGATGAGCTAGCACATTGTAATCCATTTTATGTGGTCCTCCAATTTTTACTTGGTTGTGTGGTTCTTCCATTGGTGGGGGTGGAGGTAGCTCTTCTCTATTTACTATTTGTTTTCCTTTATCTGTCGGAGCTATTCTTGAGGGTAATACTCTCTCGCTCCTTAAGTCCACTTCTGTAATTTCTTCTTCTTGAGATATCATTGTTCAATTTTCCAGTGTTTCCTCTTTGTCTGAAAAATCTAGGTTGATGGAAAGTGGTGCAACCTGGCACTCGAGGATTGGCTTTTCAGTCCCGATGCTATCATAAGCGGTATCATTGATGTCTTCTTAAGTTTTGACAATGAGTTCATCAGACTCAAGTATGATTTGAGGATCATTGCAGGAATCAAGATTGAGGCTAGATTGGTCATTATCAATTACGTCATCACTAGAAACAGTTAAAACTTAGCTAAAATCATGATCATTATATTCATAAGACCCTAGAGGGGTAAAAAGATAATCATACAAAGTCAGGGGTTCGAGGATTTTCTTCCCTAAATCTGAGATAACCAATCTACTAGAGGTAGCCCCTATCCTACTCCCCATGCTATCAATCTTTGTAGTGGTAGTGTTCTTCTTTTTCTTTGACTTTGATGACTATGACTCTTATGGCAGAATCTTCATCTTGGGCTTGAGAGGCTGAAGATTCTGAACAGAGGCTTGTTTTGATGCATTCTGGATTTGATTCAATATTTTCTTAAACCATTTGCTCCAAACTTCATTTCATTCATCTTTTTTGATATATGCAGAAGATTGTTTTGATGAATCTTGTATTTGGTTTAGGACCCTCTTGAGCTCGTCCCACGTCGTACTCCATCCCTCTTCTCCAGTAAATAAATCAATCAGAGAAATTGGCTAGGTCAAAATCATATTTATGGAACTTTTTCCAGTTTCCCTTAAATATTCTTTCAGGATTGTTAGATTTTCTTTTTTGAGATTTTTCTCGAGCGAACCCTTAAAGATGAAACATTCTTCTATAGTGTGGCTGAGCAACCGGTGGTACGAGCAATAATTTGGTTCATCTTTCCTGTCAACTTCTTTGGACTTCTTTGGATATGGTAATCTGAACTCAGGCTTCGTCATCAGACTTCTGAACAATTTAGACATGGCTTCATCTTTGAAAGAATACATCATTTTCTGTCATTTTGCCAGAGATATTCTCTTATTCTCTGTTCGAGATGATCATCCTTGAGGCAGTCGCTGGTTGGACTGGTTACTCTATTTCTGAGCATGCTGCGATGAAGATTGGCAAGGTTTTTCTGCATATATCTTCATTTGTTGTTTTCTCTTGTCGACAGTCGCTACTATTTCTGACTTCTTTTCAAACACTCTGGTTGCCTTAGAATTCTCGTGCGAATCTATATGGTTGATTTCTTCTTAAAGAGTGCTAGCCTTGTTGAGTAGCTTCTCGAAGGATTTGATGGTGAGTCCCTTGAGCATGAAAGCTATTGGGCCATGAATGCTTTTGAGTAAAATCTCAATTGCGTGGCATTCCTGTAGCTGAGGTTCACACTTCATGCTAAGGTTTCTCCACCTCAAAATGTAATCCACCAAAGTCTCATTGGGCTTTTTCTTTTCCATCAGGAGCTCTCCTATAGAGACATGGTGTTGCACTCTGACAAATCTTTTCATAAATAATTGTTCCCGCTCGGTAAATGTCTTAACTAATCCGTTGGGTAAATCAACCTACCAATCAAAAGTAATCCCTGACAGGCTGCTGATAAACTATTGGAAGAGTAAAGCTTCGCTATTTATTGTGTTGCCACAACTGGCTCGGAAGTGTGCTATATGTTGTTTGGGATTTCTAATCACATCTAATATCTTAAAGTTTGGGGGCATGAAACCCTTGGGGAAGGGTACTACATTGAATTCCTCCAGATAGGGTCTACTTTTTAGAATTAATGCACCACCCTTAGATTAGGTTAAGACCTTAATACACTGAAAATATATGCATTTTAGACCCATATTTTATACCTATTTTTGGTGATATTGCACTTTAATGGAAGGTATTTTGATTTTTATGGCTTAAAGCGAAAATGAAGCAAAAAGGAAGCAAAAAGAATGAAATTTGGAGTCAAAATGACCTTTTTGAGGAAATACTGAAAGCTGACAGCGCTGACGATGCAGAACAACCGAAAGTTGGAGGATTTTTACTCAGTGTCGACGGCGTCAAATGCAGTTCAGAACCCATTTCTAGAAAGTTCGATGTATTTGGACGATTTTTGAAGAGTTTTGGAGGCACCTTTTGTAGAACCGACCTTAGGCTTTATTAGGGGCCGAATTTCATCAGAAAAGGGGCTCCTCTACTTTCATTTTTTTCTCTACAACATTCCACCACATATTGGAGTCAATTAGTAATTTTGCTTTCATAATTTAGAGTTTTTTGTGGTGAGATTTAGTGTGAAACTTTTTGTAGAGTGTTGGAGAAGGAGAGAAGTGAGAGAGTTCTTCTTCTTGCATTTCTAAGGTAATGCTACAAAGGATTTGCTTTGAGAAAGAGTTCCAGATAAGTTTGTTTATTTATTTAGTGTTGTATGAACTTTCTTTTATATATGAAATTTGTGTTTGGTCGTACCTTTTTCATGAAGTATGAGTAGTTTCCTCTATCTTCCCCCTACTACGAGATCTGGAGAAATGAAGAGATAATATGAATTTGCCTTAATTAAAATATAAAATAAATTGTGATGATTTTTCAACTCCGAACTTGATTTACTTTTCAATTTTGTCCAATTGGTTTGTTAAAATATGTTGTGAAATGTATCATCCGGGAAATGAAATATGCGTTCTACAACAGAGTGAGGATCACATTTGATTTCATGAAAGAAAAATTTGTTCATAAAATTAAGTGCAAATAAATAGGAAAATATACTATGTTGGGTGTAGAATTGGAGAATCTTTAGGGCGACATACTATAATCCCCAATTTGGTCTTAGTGTTTAAAAAGTAAAGCGAGAGTTAGCCTTCAGGTGAAGGGAAGTGGGAGCTCTAGAGTGAGAGCCGGTATCCTCCTATCCTAGCCACAAATTTAGGGACTAAACCTAAGATTAACCAATGATTTTTTATGCACTGTATCAGGGTAGAGAATTAAAGTTGCTCTTATTGGGAAAAATATATATCATACATATTTATCTCATCTCATTGCACCAGAATTTAATTGTAGTGGAAAGGATGCTTCTTCACATAAGAAAACTTCATTACATAAATATCATTAGTAGATTAGTAGTTATTATTAAAAATATGCATTTCAGTTTTGCTAATAGTTAAGTAATTTAGTTTGTTTAATATCTCAACATTCAAAATTAGTGACAGTGATTTCGATTGATTTTCTATAAATTTCTTGATAAAATTTATCATTGCTAATTTACACTTTCCTCGTGGGATCGATATTTGGGGCTTAAATAGAAAGTTCATTATTACTTGATAATGATACGTATACTTGCGTAGAATCCTATTTTTAACTACCAATAATTATATATATTTTACACAACTGACTTTTCAAACAAGGATCAAGTTTTTGGCACTGTAGTGGTGTCAACTTCATAAATCCTTACATTAAGAAAATTGAGATCAAGTTTTTGGCGTCATTGCTGGGGAAGGTAATAGTTAAATTTAATTAAATTGAATAGTTTTGATACATTAGTAAATTTAGAGAATATATATATATACTATACAAATATATAAAAGCAAAAAAAAAAATCCAAAAAGAAATTTAATTAAGATTGTATTTTTAAAGAATTTTACTTAGCTTACTTTATTTGTTTATGCGAAATATCAGATCTGAAGGTTTAGTACCTTACGATTTAGAATTAGAACGTACTATTATAGAAGTTCGAAAAAAATAAAGAAAAATTAAGAATCTGAAAGAAATGGCGAATAATATAGAAAATCTAATAACTGAGAATCGACAAAAACCTTTAAAAGATTATGCGAATCCGTAGCAGATGAACTTCTTTTAACAATTCAAAATCCTTATGTTGCTGCTAATTCATTTGAGCTTAAACATGCTATTATCCAAATGGTACAAAATAATCAGTCTGGAGGATCACCTACTGAAGATCCTAACTTACATCTTGTTAGTTTTTTTTGAAATTTGTGTTACATTTAAATATGATGGAGTGTCTAATTATGCTTTTAGGTATATACTTTTTCCTTTTTTATTAAGGGATAAAGCCAAGGCTTGGTTAAATTCATTAGCACCCGGATCTATTAGAACTTGAGGAGAACAATCACAAAAATTCTTGGCTAAATATTTTCCACCCTAAAAAATCGCTAAGCTTAGATATGATATTACATCTTTTTGTCAGTTTAAAGGGGAGTCGATATATGAAGCCAAGGAAAGATTTAAGGATCTTCTTAGAAAATGTCCACACCATGCTTTAACAGCTTGGTTAATAATCCAAACCTTTTATAATGGATTAGTAGGATCATTAAGATTTGTTATAGATGCTGCTGCGGGTGGATCATTAATGTCAAAACCTTTTGATGAAGCATACTCTTTAATTAAAGAAATGACTACTAATAATTTCCAATGGCTCTCTGAAAGGGTAAATCCTAAGAGAGTAGCCAGTATTCATGAATCTGATGTAATGTCTATTTTGGCATCTCAAATTGCTGGTATTTCTAAAAAGATTGATAAAATAGGAGTGAACTATTCTTAATTACCTCCAGTATTAGAGGAAAATTCACTAGGATAGATTATTGATATTCAACCATCTTATGAAACATTAAATGCTATAAATAATCAAAATTATAATCCCTATTCTAACTATTTTATCCCTAGATGGAAAAATCACCCAAATTTTAGTTGGAATAATTATAATAATTCAGTGAATCCATCTGGAAATCTGAATAATCAAGGAAATCCTAATTTTTGACCTTATTTTCCTCCGGGACTTAACTCCAATCCTAACCCACAAGTTAAGGAAAAGAAGTTGATGATGGAAGAAGTGATGTTTAATATGGGAAATTAAATACAAAATCAATGGGTTGCTATTAGAAATATTGAAAATCAATTAAGACATATTGCTACTACACTTAGTAACAGACATTCTGGAATTCTTTCGAGTACTATGGAAGTTAATCCAAAAGATCAAAATAAAGAGCAAATTAAAGTTATTCAATTACGAAGTGGAAAAGAAATAGAAATAATGAACCAAAGAGAAATTGAAATTAATGAAGAGAAGGAAGAAATGGAAAATCATCAATAGGAAAATGAACAAACACAGGTTCCTTTTGAAAAACCATCACCCCCATCTCCTCAGAGACTGAAGCAGAAGATGAAAGATAAACAATTTACAAAATTTTTCAAAATCCTTGAGAAGTTAACAATAAATATTTCTTTTGTTGAAGCTTTGGAATAAATGCCAAGTTATGTGAAATTTATGAAGGATGTACTAAATAAGAAAAAGAAGTTTATAGATCATGAGTCTATTGCACTTAGTGAAGAGTGTAGTGATATTTTTCAGAAAAAGCTTCCAGAAAAATTAAAGGATCCTGGTAGTTTTACTATACCTTGTGCAATTGGTGAAAAGTTTTATGGAAAAGATTTATTTGATTTAGAAGCAAGTATCAATCTTATGCCCTTATCAAATTTTAAACGTTTAGATTTAGGAGAAATTTCCCCTACTACTGTAACTCTTGAGTTAGCTGACTAATCAATAAATTATTCAAAAGGAGTTATAGAGGATGTACTGGTAAAAGTGGATAAATTTATTTTCCCTGTAGACTTTATAGTATTGGATCTGGAGGAAGATAAGGAAATTCATATTATTTTAGGGAGACCATTTCTTGCAATAAGAAGAGTTATAATAGATGTACAAAGAGGAGAACTAATAATGAGAGTTAATGATCAAGAAGTGAAATTTAATATATTCAAAGCTATGAAATATCTTGAAATAGAAAAAGATATTGAATGTTTCAGGATGGAAGTAGCTTATTATCTAAGTAATGAACAATTTAAGAAAGAATTCGAAGATAAATTTAAGTAAGGAGAAATTTTTAAGAATGAAGATAAAATTATAGAGGAGGATTTGAATTATTTTCAAGGTAAATTTGAAACGCTAGACTTGATGGAGAACAATAATTAAAATCTTACTCCTTCAAGTATTAAACCACCTGAACTTGAATTAAAGATATTACCTACCCATTTAAAGTATGTTTTTTAGGAAAGTCATCTACAGTGTCTGTTATTATATATTCTGAGTTAATTGAGATTCAGGAACAAAGGTAGATAGAAATGCTAAAAAAGTATAAAAAGGCTTTTGGATGGACTTTAGCAAATATTAAAGGAATTAGTCCTTCACATTATATGCACATAATTTTATTAGATGAGCAACATGAACCTAAAGTTGATCCTCAGAGAAGATTAAACCCAATAATGAAAGAAGTTGTTAAAAAAGAGATTTTGAAATGGTTAGATGCTGGAATTATATATCATATTTCAGATAGTGCTTGGGTAAGACCAATTCACTATGTACCAAAAAAAAGGAGGAGTGACTGTTGAAGAAAATGAGAAAAATGAATTAATACCAATAAGACAAGTGACTGGTTGATGAATTTGCATTGATTATAGGAAATTAAATATGGCCACCAGAAATATCACTTTCCTTTGCCTTTTCTAGACCAAATGTTGGATAGATTGACTGGGAATAAGTATTATTGCTTTTTAGATGGATATACTAGTTATCACCAAATTCCAATTGCTCTAGAGGATCAAGAGAAAACAACTTTTACAAGCCCATATAGAACATTTGCTTTTCGAGAATGCCTTTTGGACTATGTAAACATTTCAAAGATGTATGATGTAAGTTTTTAGCAATTTTATAGAACATGGAATGGAAGTGTTAATGGATGATTTTTTCATATTTGGAACTTTGTTTGAATTATGCCTTAATAATTTAGAAAAGGTTTTAGAAGTATGAGAAAAATACAATTTGGAATTAAATTGGGAAAAATGTCAATTTATGGTTGCAGGAGGTATTGTACTTGGGCATAAAATTTCTGAAAAGGGCATGGAGGTAGATCCTGGAAAAATCTAAGTTATAGAAAAATTACCTCCGTCTACTAATGTTAAAGGGGTGAGAAGTTTTCTAGGACATGCTGGTTTTTACAGGGGCTACATAAAAAAAATTTTCAAAAATAACTGAGCCTCTATGCCAACTTTTAGAAAAAGATACAAAATTTGATTTCAATGAAATGCATAAAAGCATTTGAATTATTAAGGAAATAGTTAGTCACTGTACCTATAATAGTACCACTTGACTGGGAAAAACTATTTGAAATAATGTGCGATGCTAGTGATTATGCTATTGGGGTTGTATTAGGACAAAGGCATGACAATGTTTTTAAAGTTATATATTATGCTAGTAAGACTAAATGATGCTCAAATTAGTTATATCACTACTAAAAGAGCGTTATTAGCTATTGTTTGTGCCTTTGATAAATTTAGACCTTATTTAATTGAAACTAAATGTATAGTGCGTACAGATCATTCTGCTATTAAATACTTAATGCAAAAGAAGGATGCTAAACTAAAATTAATTAGACGGATAGTTTTATTTCAAGAGCTTGATTCTATCGTGATTGTTAGAAAGGAAAATGATAATCAAATAGCTGATCATTTGTCTAGAATAAAAATAGAAATATTAACTAATTTGGCAAATGAAATTTTAGAGAATTTCCCTGATGAACAATTATATAGTATTGATGAAACGGATGTACCGTGGTATGCTGATATAGTGAATTATATTATAAGTGATATTCTACCACCTGATATAAAAAATCCACAATTAAAGAAGTTTATATATAATTCAAAAGACTATTTTTGGGATGACCCATATTTATATAAATAATGTAAATATTTAATTATTAGAAGATGTGTGCCTTATGAAGAAACTCAACAGATAATTGAAAGATGCCATGATTATGAATTTGGAGGACATTTTGGAACAAATAGAATTGCATATAAAATTTTACATCCTAGATTTTATTGGCCTACTATTTTTAATGATGTTAATGAATATATTAAAACATGCGATAGATGTCAATGTGTAGGAAATATTTCTAGAAGAAATGAAATGCCTCTAAATTACACATTGGAAGTTGAAATTTTTGATGTGTGGGGATTAGATTTTATGGGACCATTTATGCCTTCATTTGGAAACTTATATATATTACTAGCTGTTGATTGTATGTCCAAATGGATTGAAGCTATTGCTGTACCTAGATGTGATGCTCGGAGTGTTTCTAAAATTTTAATTAAAAATATTTTTACAAGGTATGGAATGCCGAGAGTAATTATTACTGATGAAGGATCTCATTTCAGGAATAAGAGAATCAAAAAATTAATTAAGAAATATGATATTATTCATAGATTCTATACTGTTTATCATCCTCAGACTAGTGGTCTAGCAGAGATATCAAATCTTTAAATTAAACACATTTAAGAAAAGGCTATAAATCCTTATAAATTGGATTGATCTACTAGACTTTACACGACATTATGGGCATATATAACTACTTATAAGACTCTTATAGGAATGTTCCCATACAAATTGATATTTGGAAAAACATGCCACTTACGTGTAGAATTAGAGCATAAAGCATTTTGGGCTACTAAGGAATTTAATTTTAATATAAAAGATGCGGGTGAGAGAAGATTATTGCAACCCAATGAACTTGAGGAGATTAGAAATGAAGTATATGATATTACAAAAATCTATAAAGAGAAAATGAAAATATGGCATGATCAGAAGATTATTAAGGAGATATTAAAACCTGGATAAGAAGTTCTATTATATAATACAAAATTGAGATTGTTTCCAGGAAAACTGAAATCCAGATGGTTAGGGCCATTTAAGGCAATTAAAGCCTATCATTACGAAACTATTGTGATTAAAGATCCTAACACTGGAAAGATATTTATGTTAATGGGCATCGTTTGAAACATTATTATGAGGGCCACATACCTCAATTTAAAGAATTTTGAATGTTAAGTCAACCTAACTAAACAAATAGTATGTCAAGCTGACAATGTTAAACCAAGCACTTTTTGGGAGGCAAATCGTACTTATATGTCTATGTATTACATTTAGTTTGTTAAGTATCTTATATATTAGTTGATAATAATCCTGCACAATTGCATTTATTATAGATTAAGTCAAATATTAGTATTGGAAGAAAAGTTGGAATTTAATTGAACAAAAATTGAAAATCACAAAAATTTGGCCATTGGCGCCGACAGCACCCAAGAAAGCAGATCTCAACAACGGTAGCGCCAATCAAGAGCGCTGGCGGCACCGAGAGCGGTTGGACGGTTTTAGAAGCTTTTGACAGACTTTGGCGGGATTTCAATCCACAATAACTGCCGGGAGGTGTTTTTAAAGTCCTAAAAACTTCCTAGGATGCCTAGAAACTTTCTATTTTTAGATTCAATGGCTTCCAATTCCATAAATAGTTCAAGGTATGGAGTTTTCAATAGAAGAAAGTTTATTTGTTTCGATGTGCGGAGATTATACGATGAAGTTATTACAAAGAAGAGATTGATTAAGGAAAGAGGATTTGTTAATTATGGGTTGATCAATCCAAGTGCTCCAGTTGATAAGATCATTTTGTAAAGGCGATGGAAAGTTTTGTGTTACACTACTGCTGCGGTTGTTTTACATGTAGTGAAGGAATTCTATGCAAATTTACATAGAATTTCTGAAGGAGTTGTCTTCATACAAGGTAAGGCTATACCATTTACTCCTGTGAGGATTAATGAATTGTATATGATAGAAAATGTTCTAATCTGTCATTATGCAAATTTTATTCCTACGTGAGATTTGATGCAAGATTTTTATAAATATGATAGAAAATATTTATGGAAATTGTTCTAACGGATAAAAGTGATATGTGGGAAGAATGAGATGAAGGATATATTAGTTTTCCTGCTTCATCACTTAATCCCATTTCAAAGCAATGGCATTGATCGCAACTTTATATATGCTTAAAAATATAAGATAAATATGAACGTAATAAATATTCAATAACTGTAAAGTCACACTTATCAACGCAAGTATACATATCGCTCAAGTAATATAGAGCTCTAATGGAGTCCTAGATATCGATCCCACAAGGAGTGGTTTAGAATTACGAACTAAGTTTTTAGAAAAAGCAATACTTTAATCACAACAATGAAGTTCAATTTGCTTATCTGTCACTAATAGGCAATTGCAATAAATATATAATTTTAATAACTATTAAATAACAAATGATACTAATGAGGGTGAAATGTGATATTCAATACATAAGAAAGCATCCTTCTCCTGCTCAAGAAATTATAGTGAATGGATAAAGTGAATTGGTTCAAATTATATTGTGCCAAATAGGAGCATACCTATTATTTATCCTTTGGTCCAGGCATAAAGAACATTGACTAATCCTATGCTTGTTTACTGAATCGGCGGCTAGGCTAGGAGGATACCAACTCTCACTTCAAAGCTCCCACGCTCCCCTCACCTGAGGGCTAACATCTACTCTTCAGCACTCAAATGATAGGACTGAAATTTGGATTTTAGTCTGTCACTCTAAAATCTACAATTCTACGCCCGATAATATTATTTCCCTATTTATTTATACCCAACTTCCAAGGGCATTGAACTCCCTGAATCTTGGATGTAATCTTCACTTTAGTTGTAAAACTCAACATATTTTAACAAATCAACTGGCTAGATTGAAAGTAAATTAAGATCAAAGTGAAAAGATCATCACAATTTCTTAAACATTTTCATGGCTTCACCAATTCAAATCACCATTTCACAAATCTCGAGACAAGGAGAAAGATAGAGAATACTACTCAAATCTCATGGAGAAAACACAATAAATCTCGGAATTCATATATAAAATCAAAGTCATATAAACTACAACAACTAAATAACTTATCTCTAATTTCTCCCCAAGAACACTCGTCGAAGTTCCTCTGAATCTATTCCTTTCTTTACAACACACATAATTTTGAAATCTCTCACTTTTCCTCCACTCTTACAATCTCTCGAAGAATTCTTCACAATTTAGACTCTCTACACTTATTTCACACTTCAATTTTTTGTCTTCCCTTCCTTATTTTCAACAAAAAATAGTCTTTTAAAGTTATGGATGAGCTTTCTCAAGAGTTTCCTAAGCATCCCTTCAAAATTTAGCCCTATCCAAAGCCTGATTGGGCATAACCACCGAGCTCGCCGTCGGCGACCTCGAGGGCGCCTTCAGCGAACCTTCATAATGTATTAATTCCGGAGTCTCGGGAAAATCTCACCGTCGGCGGGGTCGATGGTGCTGTTGGCGCCTTAGTTCAATTCTACACATTTTGTTCCTTTTCGCTCCAAATTCACTCATTTTTGCATCTATTTACTCCAATGACCCTAATTCATCATTCCTTCAAAAAAACCTCAAAAATACCTTTAAAGTGCAATATCATCAAAAACAGTATAAAATAGGTATGAAAATCTCAATATATTTTCTTTTAGTCAAGCATTTCTTTATTTGTGCAAAATTACTCCCTAGTATGAAGATCAGTAGAGTCACCAAGGAGAGTGCTATTTTAAACTACTGTATTCAAATGGAAAACCTATTTAAATAGGTTCAATTATATTTAAATTTGTGAAGGGAATCATTATGAATGGACCAATTTATGGACTTAGGCATCCTTCTATGATTTTTCTGATTTGCAGTCAATCCCAAGTAACATATAAAAGTTGGGAAAAAGTTTTACTACCATGGGAGCTCATGATCCCTATTGATGATCAATATGTTGGTAATGGAAATGAAGGATTAAATGTTATTATAGATCCTTCTTCACATGCTTCATCTCCATTAATGCCACCAAAAGTAGGAAGTTTACTTGCTTTAGAGAAGAAATTGAAGAAAATTGAAAGAGAACTTCAAAGTATTTTGAATGCAATGAGAAATCTCAAGTAACTTTTTGATCACCTAGATTGGAGAATGAAAGAGAATTTTGATCTCACTGGAACTTTTGAAGCAGGATTAGTTCAGATGTTTAAAGAAAAGGGGTGGATCAAAGAAAATTTGATAGATCAATTCCCTTACTATTCCTTCTACAACCTGTAAGTTCATTACCAATCTATGGGTGATATTAGAGGTGGTGATAACACTGAAGATGAGGCTGAATGATTGAAGATTGTGAATTCTCTACTTATTTAAAAATGTTTACGTGTTTAGTGTGATTGTGTGGATTTAATTAAGTTTGATTTGATTTACTCTGAACTTTGATTATGTGTATAGTTTTTTGTCAGCGTTTAGTGTTGTGGCTTGATTTCAACGCTGCTTTATAATTAATTTACTTCATAGGTGTGAATTTGTGATTTGTGAAATGTGTTTGTAAAAAGTGTATTTTCATATATAAAAGTTTGTTTTTTGTTGTTTGTGAAAATGATTGTTTGTGAAATGCGTATTTATGAATTTAGATAAAATTTGTGTTTAAAAATACTAAAAAAAACTTTGGAGAAAATTGAAAGGAAATTGAAATTTTGAAAAATCAAAATAGTGAATTTCGGTCCTTCAGCGCCGCCGTTCGACCCGAGAGTAGCAAATTAACCCTTTAATTTGCGATTTTCACCGTAAACCTCCATTTTTACCCCTTAAGTCACCTTGAACCTTTAGTTTTGCACCTAGGGGTTGATTTTTGGCAGATTTGAGGCAATTTAGAGGCAAAGAAACTTTGGATTTTATCTTCTCTAGGTAAGAGCTACACTTTATTGTAAAAAATTTTTATTTTCACCAAAGATTTTTCTCACATTGATTAGATCATAAATTTTGAAAATTTTTG
The DNA here is from genome assembly GCA_003013225.1 of Phalaenopsis aphrodite. NCBI lineage: Eukaryota > Viridiplantae > Streptophyta > Magnoliopsida > Asparagales > Orchidaceae > Phalaenopsis > Phalaenopsis aphrodite. The sequence goes on along the minus strand of NEWO01000084.1, from coordinate 1,663,893 downwards.
GGAGATATTAGGAAAATTTTTTGGTGAAAAACTCCTACTTAGTGGATTTGAGTTTAGAGTGGTTTACATTTTTTATTTTCAAAATTTTGGGATTTATTTGGAATTTTTATCAAAATTTTCTTGATTTTCTATGGCACCTAGATTGAGCAAAAGAAAAATAGAATATGACGAACAAAGGTTAATTAGCTTTAGAGCTAGTGCTCGATTTCATAGTTTTCAAGAAAATTAAAAAGTGATTCAGGACCGAGGTTTTAAAAATTCGGGAGGAGAAGTTGAACGATTGATTATCGCTCGATAGTAGGAAAATATCTGCTATTTTACTGCTGATGTGATAGTTGGGATTTTGATGGAATTTTGCCAACCTTTGTGAGGCTTCTGATGATTATTTTTTGTTCGAGGAAAAAGGGTGGAGTTTACTCCAAGACAAATTAATGAGTTTTATCAATTAGAAGATGTTTATAGATGCGAACATCATTCATTTTCTGCTACAGATCAAGCCTAAGATGAAGTATTTCTTTTCTAACTAGTGAGAAAGGGTATTGGAAAATAAAAAATGGAGTTAAAGTTAACTTTCCCCTTTCAATGTTAAATGTAGTGTTTGAGGCTTGAAATTATTTTACTTCTAGAAGGATGACTTCAACAAACCATCATAGTGATGTAACTAAGGATAGAGCCATCCTTAACTATTGTATTCAGAAAGTGATGGATAAAATGTAGGCTTTATCATTTATATGAACATTTGTTCTATTGCTATGGGGGAGACCAGTGGTTGATTAGCGCACTCTGCTCTCATTTACACACTTTTGAGCATGCAAGTGTTGATTTCAGACATGATGAGGAGAGTATTGAGCCTCAGAGACTGATTGGGCCTGCCAACATCAAGACTTACGAGTCCCATGTTGATTAGAGATCTGGAAGACAAGCCAGTGATATTCCTTCTACTTCTAGAACCCTTACTTTTAGTAAGCCTACTTCAAGTGACCCCAACAACAAGGAGTTGTTGAACCAGATGATGATACAATAGGGAGATATTTTGAGGATGGATCATAGGATGCAGAATATATAAGCCATAAATGATCACACCGATGATCTGATTTGCCAAAAAATTGAGCATGATGCTGCTTATGATGATGCTTTAGTAAGATACCTGAAGGGTGACCGTAAAGTTTAGTTCCCTAGTCACCCTACTTATACTCCATATCAGCAGCATAAGTTAGATGTTGATGATGGAGAAGAAAATGACTGATGATCTTTTTGTTTGTTTGTTTGTGTTTGTACTGTGTGATTGTATTTTTGTGTTGTGATGTTGTTGAAGACTTTGTTTGTTATGTAATGTGAAACTATCATGTGGAAAACTGTTTTCATTGTTAGAGTTTAGTTTATTCCTGTTGTTATTTTCAACACTTTGTTACGTATTGTGATTAGCTCATTCTCAGCAAATTTTATATGTATTATGTGCAATTTAATATTTTTAACCTTGTAGTTTTCATATTAGCACCTGTAGTATTTCAAAATTTATGTTAAAAAATCTGAATCTCCTACAGGTATGATTTTTTTTAATGTATTTAATGTTTTCTTTCACCCTTCATTTTTAAAGTTCTTCATGTAAAAATCTTTTAAAAATTTGTGTTTGGGGGGAGAAGAAATTTTAAGAAAAAAAAGAAAGAACTTAATTTTATTTGTCCTCACTTAACTATATTTTAAAAATTTAAATTTCACATGACCTTTGGTATTAGGGGTTAACTTGAGATAACTATATTTATGTTTCTAAATATATAGTAAAATTAAGTAAAAATTTTCAATAATAAAGGTTAATTTTAGGGGATAAGATGTTTGGTAAAAAAGAATAAGACCATGTTTTTCTATTTTAAGTAAAGAAATTTGTATTTTTTTAGTATTAAAAATTGTAAAAGATTCATGTAAAAAAGAATTAAACTTTATAAAATCTTTAAGTTAATATAAATTTATTAAGTGAAGAAATGTAAAAAGTTTTTTACTTTAAGAAAAGGATAGTGAAGTTCAAAATCTATAAAGGCTATCCAGATATAGTAATCCTCACATATAGAAAGAAAAGAAAAAGAAAAGATGTGGGAAGAAGCTTGAGGAGATGCCTAATTAAAAATTGGCTTCACTTAAATCAACTTAAGGAAAAAAACTTAGATACATTTTTCTAAAGTTTTGATTTCAATATTAACTTAATTATTAATAAATTTTTATGAAGTTCTTTTTCATATGAATTTCCTAAGTGACTTCAATATAACAAATTGCAATTTTTCTTGAAAAGATTAGAGGATGAGAAACCTTAAACTTAATTACTGAATATCTTTACACCTTTAGTATTAACTCGAGTTGTTTTGAATTTTTCCTAAGTTAAACTACTATATTTAGAGAACTAAAATATGAAAGTCTAAAAGTTAAATTCTTTACCATAAGTCATATTTTTATGTAGTAGAAAAGTTATTTGAGGACAAGTAACATGAAAGTTTGAGAGATTTTGATACACTGAAAATATATGCATTTTTAGACCCATATTTTATACCTATTTTTGGTGATATTGCGTTTTAATGAAGGTATTTTGATCTTTTATTGCAGGTTGTTGTTTTTTAGGGCTTAAAGTAAAAAAAAGCAAAAAGGATGAAATTCGGAGTCAAAATGACGTTTTTGAGGAAATACTCAACACCGGCAGTGCCAACATCAGCGCCGACGACACAGAACAACCGAGAGCTGAAGGATTTTTACTGAGCGTCGACGGCGCCCGACTAGTGCCGACTGTGCGAAAGGAGATTCAGACCTTGTTTCTAGAAGGGTTGATGTATTTGGATGATTTTTGAAGAGTTTTTGGAGGCACCTCTTGGAGAACCGACCTTGGGCTTTATTTGGGGTCGAATTTCATTGGAAAAGGGGCTCCTCTACATTTATTTTTCGCTCTACAACATTCCACCATGCTACATTTCCATAATCCATCTTCATTCCACCACATATTGGAGTTAATTATTAATTTTAATTTCATAATTTAGAGTTTTTGGGGTGAGATTCAGTGTAAGTCTTTCTGTAAGAGTGTTGGAGAAGGAGAAAAGTGAGAGAGCTCTTTTTTTGCATTTATAAGGAAAGGCTACAAAGGATTTGCTTTGAGAAAGAGTTCTAGATAAGTTTTTTTTGTTTATTTAGTGTTTTATGAACTTTCTTTTATATATGAAATTTGTGTTTTGTTGTATCTTTCTCATAAAGTCTGGGTAGTTTCTTCTATATTTCCCCCAACTCTGAGATCTGAAGAAATGAAGTGATAATATGAATGTGCCATAAATAAAATATAAATAAATTGTGATGATTTTTCAACTGTGAACTTAATTTACTTTTCAATTTGGCCAATTGATTTGTTAAAGTATGTTGTGAAACATATGATCCGGGAAATGGAGTATGCATTATACAACAGAGTGAGGATCACATTTGATTTCATGAAGGAGAAATTTGTTCATGAAATTAAGTGCAAATAAATAGAAAAATATTCTTTGTTGGGTGTAGAATTGGAGAATCTTTAGGGTGACAGACTAAAATCCCTAATTTGGTCTTAGTGTTTACAAAATAAAGCGAGAGTTAGCCTTCAGGTGAAGGGAAGTGGGAGTTCTAGAGTAGGAGCCGCTATACTCCTAGCCTAGCCACGAATTTAGGGACTAAACCTAAGATTAACCAATAGTTTTCTATGTACTGTATCAAGGTACAGATTTAAAATTGCTCCTATTTGGCACAATACATATTATAAACATTTATCTCATCTCATTTCACCAGAATTTCATTATAGTGGGAATGATGCCTTTTTATATAAGAAACCTTCATTACATAAACATAGTTAGTAGATTAGTAGTTATTATTAAAAATTTGCATTTCACTTTTGCTAATAATTAAGTAATTTAGTTTGGTTATTATCTCAACATTCGAAATTAGTGACAGTGATTTTGTTTGATTTTATTTAAATTTCTTGATAAAATTTATCATTGCTAATTTACACCTTCCCCGTGGGATTGATATTTAAGGCTTAAATACAAAGTCCATTATTACTTGATAACGATATGTATACTTGCGCTGAATCCCATTATTAATTACCCATAATTATATATATTTTACACAACTTACTTTTCATACAAGGATCAAGTTTTTGGTGCTCTTGTGGTATCAACTTCATCAATCCTTATAGGCCTCCCGAACTTGCTCGACCATTTGCTTAAATTCTTTCTCTGGTATGACACTCGATGGATAATCCTTCTTTGGTTGTTCATCTTTGTTTGTTGAGGCAAGTTCTCTTCTTTCATCCATGATATGTATGATTTCTGGTTGGTTGATCTCTGGAGAGGCTAGTTGCGGTGCTTGTGATTGCCCCTGAATGGTGGTCATGACTGTCATGGCGGTGGCCATCTCTTCTATCCTTTTCTCCAGTTGGCTGACTTGCTCATCCCTTAGAAGAATAACCCTACGCAGCTCATCTACAATGTTATCTTTGACGAGAGGTTGAGCCTCGTATGCAGATGTAGCGGCTCAGGTTTCGATAACATGGACATTTATGAAATCTTCTTAAAGGCAGTCATTATAGTCAAAATCATCTTCATCATCATCGATGGAGACTCTGTGCTCTCGAGCCAACTTAGAAATCTTGACTTTAAGTCTTTCAACTTTTTCTTTGATCTTTGATTCTTTGATTGTTCTAAGATCTGGAGGACCCTGCTGGACCTCCTCCTCTTGCTCTTCCATTTCACTGACAACTTCTGCGACGTTGTCAGATACTTCGGACCTTGGGCTTCTTTCCGTGAACTTATCCTGCAAGCTTACTAGACCGTATTGGTACAACAACCTTGGGTATCCACACCTTTTGCTTTGACGGTGATGTCTCAGGATGAGGTGTCCTACCAAAAACATCGGGATGTAGAGGAGAAATATGCTCCCCATGGTGCAAACCAGCTATAGTACCGTGCAATTTCTTCATCTTTTCCTTTGAAATTTTAGGAATGTCTTTGTGGTGTGTGCTCAATAGAATTCCAGGATCCAGTCTTGACTTAACTGGTCGACGAAATATGGTCCTGGCGTTGGAATTTATAGTGACAATAGCAACTTTGCTTCCCAAGTGGAACCAGACCAGAATACGAGCAGGGGGACTTTCAATTGACTTTTGAGATCATCTGACATATTTGACGTCTCTTAAAATTTCTTTCTTCATACAAGGGGAAATTGCATGTCCCACTCGTTTAGGTAATTCATTAACTGAGCAGCGCTCTTTGACAACTAGTCTCTGAAAAATTGAACTTTCTTGGGTGACAGGAGTATGTTTCTTTTTCTTCATACCTTGTCCAAGAAGTGTTGGTAATGTGGCGGCAACTTTCTGGATACTCTCGTACCAATTGGTAACCATTAAAGGATGAAATCTACTTCCTCGTAGGAGTGGATATGTTTCTAGTAATCTTGATTCATCTTGGTGAGGAATTTCCTTAACGGGTATCTCCTCAGAAGCCTGGGCTTTAATCACCCTCCGAACCCTCCAATTACGGTTTCTCTTCTGAGTTCAGGTTAGTGGTGCAGTTCTTGAACTCGATCCAATTTTGAATACAGGTGGAGGGACAACAAATCTCTTAGTTGGATCTTCAATGATTATTACTTCTTTCCCCTTAGCAGCAGCGGGGACAACAGGCTTGGTAGGTGCCATAGTGACAACAGTAGTCTTGGCCTTCATATAAGAAGGGAAATCCTGAAGACAGTTCAGGTTGAACTCAACAGACGACTCCTAAATTTTTGGAGCGATGAATTTCATTATGACTAATGGGACCTTCCCGAGGATAACCTCGAGGTCTTCAAATCTAGCTCCAAACTTAATGGTAAGAGCAACATTGCAGGCTTCATGGCTCATTGTCAGGTTGCAAGAAAAAGTCAGCGTTGGGTAGGCCATTGCAACAGCTTTAACACAGAAAGCTTTGGAGTTAGCTATATGTCCAAAACCTTGTAATCCTTAGTGCAAGCACTGAAAATTAACTAAAGTTGATCTTTAGACCGGGTAAGTCTTATTTTTGGGGATTTTATAATTTTTAGCAAAAAGGCAATTTGAAAGTAGAAAAATTTAATTAATATAAAAAATGTTAAAGCGCGTGCAACACAACACTATTTGATTTAATTTACAAAATAACAAATCAAACTCAAAAGGGAGATGTGAAGTGTTTTAGGACCCATTGCAGGACTCCTTTTTTCACAAACAATGCTCTGGTGGAACTAGTCCACCAACACATATATTGGGGTCCGACCCCATGACCAAAGGAAAATATGTTGAGATTTTCATACCTATTTTATACTATTTTTGATGATATTGCACTTTAAGGAAATGTATTTTTGATGTTTTGTTGCAGGTATATTTGAGTTATGGTCATTGGAGCAAGAAGATGCAAAAAAGGAGCGAATTTGGAGCGAAAAGGACCAAAATATGAAGCTTTGAACTAGGGCGGCGACAGCGAGCCTGACGGCGCCGACGTCTAGAATTTCTTGAGACTCCAGATCAAATAATTTAAAACACCCACCGACGGCGCCCTCGAGGCCACCGATGGTGAGATTGGCGGTTAATTCAAAAGGTGCATTTAATATGGACAATTTTTTGAGGGATGCTTAAGTAACTCTTGGGAAAACTCTTCTAAAAATTTAAAAGAATATTTTGGCTGAAAATGGAGAGGCTCCGGGGTGGTTAGGGAGGCTCTAGAGGTTAGAGAGGTTCCAATAGTGTGTAGAGAGGTTAGTTTAGGGTTAGATTGTGAGGAATTCTTTGAGAGATTGTAAGAGTGGAGGGAAAGTGAGAGATTTCTTCCTCCTTGCTGCTTCGAAGAAGAATTCTGTGTGCTGTAAAGAATGGAAGAGATTCAAAGGAACTTTAAGGAGTTTTCTTGAGGAGGAATTAGAGATAAGTGTTATTTACTTGTTATAGTTTGTATGACTTTGCTTTTATATATAAATTCCAAGTTTTGTTGTATCTTCCCCATGAGTTCTGAGTAGTTTTCTCTATCTTTCTCTTTGTCTTGAGATTTATGAAATGATGATTTGAATTGGTCGAGCCTTGAAAATGTTAAAGAAGTTGTAATGATCTTTTCACTTCGATCTTAATTTACTTTCAATCTGGCCAATTGATTTGTTAAAATATGTTGAGTTTTACAACTAAAGTGAAGATTACATCCAAGATTCAGAGAGGTCAAAGCCCTTGGAAGTTGCGTGCAAATAAATAGGGAAATAAAATTATCGGGCGTAGAATTGAAGATTTTAGAGTGACAGACAAAAATCCTCAATTCGGTCCTATCGTTTGGGTGCTGAAGTGCAGATGTTAGCCCTTAGGCGAGGGGAATGTGGGAGCTTTGAAGTGAGAGCCGGTATCTTCCCTGCCTAGCCGCAGATTCAATAACCAAGCATAGGATTAGTTAATGTTCTTTATGCCTGGACCAAAGGGTAAATAATAGGTATGCTTCTATTTGACACAATCCAATTTGAACTGATTCACTTTATCCATTAACTTTAATTTCTTGATAAGGAGAATGATGCTTTCATATATATTGAATTTCACATTATAAACTTTATTAGTAGAATTAGTTATTTATGAGTTATTAAAATTACATATTTATTTCAATTGTCTATTAGTGACAGATAAGCAATTTGAATTATATTATTGTGATTAAGTATTGATTTTCTAAAATCTTAGTTCATAGCCTCTAATATTACTCCATGTGGGATTGATATCAAGGACTCCATTAGAGCCCTGCATTACATGAACGATACGTATACTTGTGTTGATAAGTGTGACTTTACCATTATTAAATATTTTATATATACTTCTTTATCAAATCTATAACCGTTATCAAGTTTTTGGTGCCGTTGCCGAGGAATTAAATCTTCTAGCAACAATATTAAATTCTTGCATTTTTAAGCATATATAAAGTCACTGTCAAGTTTTTGGCGCCATTGTCGGGGAGTAAACAAGAATCATAAGAAAATTTTTACTGGAATTTCAACTTATTTTCATATTTAGTATAGTGTTTTTTTGTGTACTGATTTCAATTGTATGCGTAAATTTGGACCTGAAAATCTTATACCCTACGATTTAGAATTAGAATGCACTGTTAGAAGAATTAGAAGACTAAGAAGAGAACCTAGAAATCCTGACACAATGGAAAACAATGTAAACAATCAAGGAATAGAAAATGAACACCAACCTAGACCCCTACGAGATTATGCAATTCCTATAACAGATGAAATTCACTTATCTATCCAAAATCTTGATTTAGCTGCTAATTCATTTGAGCTTAAACCTGCTATTATTCAAATGGTATAAAACAATCAATTCAGAGGTACACCAAAAGAATATCCTAATTTACACCTTTCTAGTTTTTTAGAACGTTGTGCTACCTTTAAATATGACAGAGTCTCAAACGATGCTGTTAGACTTAGAATTTTTCCTTTTTCACTTAGGGATAAGGCTAAAATGTGGTTAAATTTGTTAGCACCTGGATCTAATAGAACTTGGGGAGAACTTTCACAGAAATTTATATCCAAATATTTCCCTCCATCCAAAACTACTAAACTTAGAAATGGCATAACATCGTTTTGTCAGATTGATGGAGAGTCGATAGATGAAGCTTGGGAGAGATTTAAAGATCTTCTTAGGAAATGCCCTCATCATTCGTTACCAGATTGGTTGATAATTCAAACTTTTTTTAATAGATTAATGGGATCACTTAGATCGATTATAGATGCTGCGGCTGGTGGTTCTTTAATGTCAAAACCTTTTGATGGGGCTTATTCGTTAATAGAAGAGATGACTACCAACAATTTTCAATGGCCCTCTGAAAGGGTAAATCCTAAAAGAGTAGCTAGTATCAACGATTCTGATGTAATATCTATGTTAGCTTTGCAGATTGCTGCAATATCAAAGAAGTTAGATCATTACAGAATGAATTATTCTCCAACACCTACTATGATGGAAGAGAATTCATCTGGGCAATTTGTGGATGTTCAACCTTTGTATGAGACTTTAAAAGCTATTAATAATAGACCCAAAAATCCTTATTTGAACTATTATAACCCAAGTTGGAAGAATCATCCTAGTTTTAATTGGAATAACAATTATGCTATAAATCAATAATGGACAAACAACCCAGTGAACCCATTAGGAAATTCATCCAACCAAGGAAATGTTATTTATAGATCTTTTTATTCTCCAGGATTTAATAGTAACACTCAATTTAAGGAAAAGAATTTGTTTATGGAAGAGATGATGTTAAACATGGGTCAATAACTGTAGGATCAAGGAAATCAATTACAAATTCAAGGAAATAAATTACAAAATTAAGGAACTGCTATTAAGAATATTGAAAATTAATTGGGGCATATCGCTACTACGCATACAACAATGAAAATTACTGTGGTGAAACCTCCACCACCGTTTCCTCAGAGATTGAAGCAATACAAACCGAATAAACAATTTTCCAAGTTTTTAGAAATTCTTAAGAAATTAACGGTAAATATTCCTTTCGTTGAAGCTTTAGAGCAAATGCCCAATTATGTGAAGTTTATGAAAGAAATTTTGAACAAAAAAAGGAAGTTCAGTGATAATGAGACTGTTGCACTTAGTGAAGAGTGTAGTGCATTTATTCAGAAAAAGTTTCCTTAAAAATTTAAAAATCCAGATAGTTTCACTATATCGTGTGCTATCAGTTAAAAATTTAATGGAAGAGCATTATGTGATTTGGGATCCAGCATTAATATTATGCCTCTATCAATCTTCAAACCATTAGGATTAAGAGAAGTCTCACCTACTTCTACAACTCTTCAGTTAGCAGATCGTTCAGTTACTTATCCTAAGGAAGTTATAGAAGATGTGTAGTAAAAGTTAGTCAAGAAGGAAATTTTGAAATGGTTGGATACTGGAGTTATATATCCTATTTCAGATAGTGCATAGTTAAGTCTAATTCATTGTGTTCCTAAGAAAGGAGGAGTGACTTTTGAAACAAAAGAGAATAATGAATTAATACCTATCAGACAAGTTACTAGGTGGCGTATTTGCATTGATTATAGAAAATTAAACACTACTACTAGGAAAGATCACTTCCCTTTACCATTTTTAGACTAAATAGTAGATAGAGTTGCTGGGCACAAATATGTTTATTTTTTAGATGGATATACCAGTTACCATCAAATTTCTATTGCTTTTGAGGATGAGGAAAAGACAACATTTGCTAGTCCTTTGGGAACTTTTTTCTTTCGAAGAATGCCTTTTAGATTAAGTAATGCACCTGCAACATTCCAGAGATGTATGATGTCTGTATTTAGTAAGTTAATTGACGATGGATTGGAAGTATTTTTGGATAATTTTTTGTATTTGGAACATCACTTGATGCATGCTTAAATTATCTTGAAAAAGTTTTGGAGTTATGCGAAAGAACTAATTTAGTTCTAAATTAGGAGAAATGTCAATTTATAGTTGTAGGAGGAATTGTGTTAGGGCATAAAATTTTGGAAAATGGTATGGAAGCAGACCCTGCAAAAAATTAAGTTATATCTAAATTAACACCTCCTACTAATGTAAGAGAGGTTAGGAGTTTTATTGGACATGTTGGTTTTTACAGGCGTTTTATTAAGATTTTTCAAAAATTACTAAACATCTATGCTAACTTTTAGATAAGGACAAGAGATTTGAATTTACTGAAAACTGTTTAAATGCCTTTGAGTTATTAAAAGAAAAATTAATCCCAACCCCTATTATAGTTTCACCTAACTGGGAGAAACCATTTGAGCTGATGTGCGATGCTAGTGATTATGCTATTAGAGCTGTTCTTGCACAAATGTATGAAAGGATTTTTAAAGTTATATACTACGCTAGTAAAACTCTTAATGATGCTCAAATTAATTATACTGTTACTGAAAAAGAGTTACTGACCATTGTGTAAGCTTTAGACAAATTTAGATCTTATTTAATTGAGACTAAATGTGTTGTGCACACTGATCACTCTGCTATTAAATATCTGATGCAAAAGAAGGATGCCAAACCAAGGTTAATTAGATGGATACTTTTGATGCAAGAACTTGATCTTGTGGTTATTGATAGAAAGGGAACTGATAATCAAATTGCTGATCATTTTTCAAGATTAGAAAATTATGAATTATTTGACACCAATAATGAAATTACAAACAGTTTCCTTGATGAACCACTTTATAAAATTAATGAGTGGAAAATACCATGGTATGCTGATATTGTTAATTATTTTGTAAGTGATATTTTGCCACCTATGCTGACACTACAATAGTATTGAAAATTCATTCATGATGCAAAAGAATATTTTTGGGATGAGTCTTATTTATATAAACAATGTAAGGATCTCATTATGAGAAGATGTGTTCCTTTTGAAGAAACTGAGCTAATCATTCAGAAATGTCATGATTCTGAATTTGGAGGACATTTTGGGATTGATAAAACTGCTTATAAAATTTTACAAGCCGGACTCTATTGGCCTACTCTCTTTAGAGATGTTTTCAGATACATAAAAAATTGTGATCGATGCCAACGAGTAGGTAATATATCTAGAAGAAATGAAATGCCTCTGAATTTCATGTTAGAAGTTGAGATCTTTGATGCTTGGGCATTAAATTTCATGGGACCATTTATTCCTTCATTTAGGAACTTATACATATTAATTGCAGTAGACTACGTTTCAAAGTAGATTGAAGCACAAGCTTTACCTCGTTGTGACGCTAAAAGTGTTTCAAGATTTTTAATGAAAAATATTTTCATTCGATACGGAATGCCGAGAATGATTATCTCTGACGGAGGATCTCATTTTAGGAATCAATACATTCAGAGATTTGCAGAAAAGTTTATTATTATTCATAGAATCTCTCTACTTCCTATCACCCTCAAACCAGTGGGTTAGCTGAAGTTTCTAATAGAGAGATTAAACAAATACTTGAGAAAACTGTAAACTCTAGTAGAATAGATTGGTCCATTAGACCGTATACCGCATTATGGGCTTACATGACGACTTGCAAAACTCTTATTGGAATGACTCCTTACAGGCTGATTTTTGGAAAGACTTGTTACTTACCAGTAGAATTGGAGCATAAAACATATTGAGCGATTAAAGAATTCAATTATAATTTGAAAGATGCTCGTGAGAAGAGGTTGTTACAATTGAATGAATTGGAAGAGTTAAGAAATGAATCTTATGATAACGACGTAATTTATAAGGAGAAACTAAAAATATGGCATGATCGAAAGATTAACCAGAAGAACTTTGAACCAGGACAAGAATTTTTGCTTTACAACATAATGCTAAAGTTAATCCCTGGGAAATTGAAGTCTCGTTGATTAGAATTTTTTACTGTGACTGAAGTTTATTCTTACGGAGTTGTTGAAATTGAAGATCAAAAGATTGGAAATAGATTTAAAGTAAATGGACATAGATTAAAACCTTATTTTGAGGGTAAAAGACTAAAATTTAAAGAGGTTTTAATGATCAGTCAACCTGAATAATACCTGAATAGGTCTGGCTGACGACGTTAAACCAAGCGCTTTATGGGAGGCAACCCATAGTTATCTTTCTTTTATTACGATTATATTATTTTAATTTGAAATTATTGTTAGTTTGTGGATTATTGAACTCTACTACTCATATCTACCCTTGAATCATCATAAAAATTGGATCCATAAGAAAAAATTGGAACGCATTCAGACCAGAGCGAAATTGTGCAATTTTTGCCTTGGGGGCCAACGACGCCATCAACACCATCGACGGTGGGTTTTTATCGAGAGTCCAGACAATTAAATTCTAAAGGTTTGCTGACGGCTCCCTCGACTCCATCAATGGCGAAACCGACGGGATGACAATTTCTAGAGTTTGAATGGATGGTTTTTGGCAGTTTTAGGTGGGAGTTACTCCTTTTAAACTTCAAAATTAGATTCCTAAGTTTGTATTTCCCCAAAAATGAAGTGAAACTCCACTAAATTCATCCCTATGGCGTCCAATTCCCCTGAAGACCTTAGATTGCGTATGTTCAACTGAAGAAAGTTCATTAGTGCTGAGGTGCAACGAATCTTTAACAAAGTGCTAACAAAGAAGAGATTAATCAAGGAAAGAGGATTTGTGAATTGAGGATTGAACAATCCTTCGACAGTAATTGAAGATATGATTGTGCGATGAAGATGGGAAGTGTTGTGCTACACTATAACCTCCATAGTTATTTCTGTGGTGAAAGAGTTTTACGCTAATTTGCATGGAATCAACCAAGGAGTTGTCTATGTGTGAGGTAGATATATAACTTTTAGTCCTGCATGGATTAATGAGTTATGTATGATTGAGAATATTCCTGTCTGCCATTATTCCAACTTTGTCCTGACAAGAAACCTGATGAATGAGTTCTACCAATATTTAACGGATGAAACTGAAGACTGGGAAATGAGAGAAAACGAGTATGTTAGTTTTTTTGCGACACTTCTAAACCCCCATTTCAAAACACTGCACTTCTTCATTTCTGCAAAACTATTACCAGCGATGAAGATCGATAAAGTTACTAATGAAGGTGCTATTTTGAATTACTACATCCAAATGGGAATGCAAATCAATATTGGATCGATAATTGTGAAGTCTGTTTTGAGCCTGATCGTTTATGGATCAATTTATGGGCTTGGAAATCATTCAACAATTTTCTTACTTTACCATCAGTTCCAAGTATCTTATGAAAATTGAGAAAAGATACTTCTACCTTGGAAGCCTTTGGACCGAACTGAGAGATTCCCATCCAATGAAGATGAAAATAATATGACTATTATTGTGGATCAATCATCTCAGAATTCACTGCCTATTCAACCCTTAGTTCCGGACAAGACCCTAGTGATCCTATGCAGAATCAAGAAATTGGAGAAAGAGGTACAAAATGTTATGAATGCAATTAATAATATCTCTGATTTTTTTGATCATCTAGACTGGAGGATGAAAGAACATTTTGATCACTCTGGACATATCGAAGATAGTTTGATATGATTGATGAGAAAGATCAAATTGATAGAAGAGGACTCTACTGAAGAATTTCCATACCTGCCCTTCTTTAACCTCTTCGTTCATGTTCAATCAATGAGTGATCTCAGAGGAGAATCAAACACTAAATCTGAAGAGTAGTAGTTTTACCTTGCTACCTGTATGTCTATGTGTGTATGTTGATTTGAACTTTGTGTTTGATTTGCTTTAAAATTTTGATTTTAGATCTCTGTATAGTTGATATTGAGCGTAGGATGTTTGTTTTCAACATTTTGAGTGTTGTGGCTTGGATTGTGACGCTGAATTGATGCATTAAAGTTGAGAAAATACCAAAACTTAGGTGTGTAGTATAATGTGTATTGTAACCCTTAGAATTTATATGTAATTGTGAGGTTTTGTGTTAGTACATCATTTAATCACTTAAAAATTATGTCTATAATGATTGAACGGATGTCGTTAAGGCTTGAAATTGATCAAAATTGCAAAAATCTGGAAATTGAACCAATTCAATAGAGCTCGCCGACGACGCCCTTGACGTCGCCGATGGCTGACTTTTCCCGAGACTTAGGATATTAATTCAATAGAGCTCGCTGACGGCGCCGAAGACCCCCGCGGACAGTGAGATCCCGAAAAAATACCTTTAACAGTGATTTTGACCAGTCAACCGTCACTATCCACATCTCCTTCCTCTTAAAAACAAAAATTTCGATCTAGGGCGTGAAGATCTTAAATTTGGGGGCGATTTCAAAGCATTTAGATACTAAATTTGATCATCTCTTAGTAAGAGCTTCACTCCAAACTAAAAATATTTGATTTTCACCGTGAATTTCTTCCAAATTGAGAAGATCAAAAAATTTGAGAACCTGGAGAAAATATTGGGAAGAAATTCATGGAATTTAATTTTGAACTCTTAGAGTTACTCTTAGAAGCCATTATTTGCATATTTGAAGTACATTTTGGAATTTTTATATAATTTTGATTAGATTGAAATGGCTACACGACAAAAGAGACAACTTGAGTTTGACGAGTCTCGCTTCGTCAATGCGAAGGCTCAATTAAGATTTACATTCTATTTTTAATAAAAAGATAATTATCTAAGCTAAAGATGTACATTCATTCACAACTAGTACAAACACTTAACAAACTTAAACAATTAAATAGATAAAAGTTATAAACACTAAAAATAAACAGTAACATGTAAACACAACGACTCCTAATAAATAAACTCTAACATAGAACTTAATTCCATTCTTTTTCTGTTGAGACAAACTCCGGTCTTTCATTAGTCTCTCCTTGGGCAATCAGAATATAATGTTGATAAAACGGGCGGTGGTGAAGAGCTATAAAACTATCTTCTTCTAACCATTTTTTTTAAGATATAATTTCTTTTCTACTTCCTCTATATAACTAGTATAGCTGAATTGCATTTTCAATTGCCATCTAATATGCTCTAGATGTGCATGAATCTCAATTACCTTTATTTCCAATAAAGCCACAATAGTCTCTATTTTGTTGAGCTTTTTCGATATTCCTTCAATACTAACGACCAAGAAACTGTTATACATCTCTTGTACACTTTGACTAATGAATTTCTTCCTCATGGTCTCTTCCTTCTTTTTCAAATCCATCTCCCATGAAGACATCTTATCAAAATATCTCTCTACAGTAGACTATAGGGCTGAACATGATCTGGTGAAAATCCTTCACAAAACCCTTCTATTTATAGGCCTAAATCTCTCTAGAAACTCCTAGACACGTCTTAAAACTGTCTTGACACATTTTAGTCAACCAATAGGCAGTTAAATCTTCTAGAATTTAATTTTCACACTTGGTTTTTAACTCCCGCACTTAAGTGTAGAATATTGGCGCTTAAGCTCCAGTGCTCAATTTTGCACCAGTCAACTTAACAATCAAATTCTCATTTTAGCTTGTCAAGATCACTAAATAAAGTCTTAAAATCATTACTAACAAAAAATAGTCTAAATATACTACCCCAAATTTTCTTAAACACACACAAACAACATTCAAAGCAAAAACACACTGATAACTATGGGTTGCCTCCCACAAAGCACTTGGTTTTACGTCGTCAACCCGATGTAACCAATGCTTATTCCGGTTGACCTAACATCATTCAATCGTTAAATTTATGCTGATCCCCTATAAAATAAGGTTTCTGTCTATGACCATTCACTTTAAATACTTTATCAGTTTTAGGATCATTAATATCCATAGCTCCACAAGGATAAACTTTCATCACAACAATGGGCCCATCCACCTAGACTTAAGATAGCCTGGAAATAATCTTAACCTTACATTATATAGAAAAACTTGTTGCCTTGATTGAAAAGTTATAGTAAGAATCCTTTGATCATGCCACATCTTCATTTTTTCTTTGTAAATCGTAGCACTCTCATAAGATTCATTCCTTATCTCTTCAAGCTCATTTAATTGTAATAATTTTTTCTTACCGGCATCTTTTAAATTATAATTGAACTCTTTAATATTGCAATGTGCTTTATGCTCCAGGTCAACTAGTAAGTGACAAGCTTTCCCAAATATTAGCCTATATGGGGACATTCCTATAGGAGTTCTGTATACAGTCCTATAAGCCCACAAAGCATAGTCAAGTTTGACTGAACAATCCATTTTTGTTGGATTTACAAATTTTTTCATAATTATTTTAATTTCTTGATTGGATAATTAGCCAAACCACTTGTCGAAGGATGATAAGTAATAACAATTCTATGATTTATATGATATTTCTTTAATAATTTCTCCATTATGGCATTTCTGAAATGAATTTTCCCATAAGTTATGATAACTCTCAGCATCCCAAATCTACAAAATATGTTCATTTTCAAAAAATTTGCAACACTTTGAGCATCACATAGAGATAAAGCAACAACTTCTATCCATTTGGATACATAGTTCACTGCTAATAATATATATATAAACTTTCAAAAGATGGTATAAATGGTCCCATGTAATCTAATCCCCAAACATCAAATGTTTCAACTTCTAGCTTATAATTGAGGGGCATCTCATTTCTTATAGAAAAATTGCCTACTCATTGACATCTATCACAAGATTTAATATAAGCATTATTATCTCTAAAGATAGTAGACCAATAAAATCTAGATTGTAAAATTTTGTATGTTGTTTTAGCAACACCAAATGGTCCTCCAAAATCTGAATTATGACATTTTTGGATAATTTCATAAGTCTCTTCTAAAGGTACACATCTTCAAATAATCGGATTCTTTCCTTGTTTATATAAAAATGGGGCATCCCAAAAATAAGTCTTACTTAAAAAATAAATTTCCTCTTTTATTGGTATGTAATTCCATAAGGTATAATATCACTTAGAAGGAAGTTCACACTATCAACATTCCACGGAACACGCCACTCATTAATTTTGAACAATTTTTCATCTGGAAATTGTTCATTAATTTTGAACAGTTTTTCATTTAGAAATTGTTCATTAATTTTTTTTTGAAAATGGAGTGGTTTTTCTAATTCAAGTTTGGACAAATGATCAATAATTTGACTTTCAGTTCCCTTCCGATCAGCTATTGTAAAATCAAACTCTTGTAAAAGAAGAATCTATCTTATAAGTCTAGGATTAACATCCTTCTTTTTCATTAGGTACTTAATAGCAGACTAATATGTATGCACGACGCAATAAGTTTAAATTAAATGTGATCTAAATTTATCAAAGGGGTATACTATTGCTAATAACTCCTTTTCAGTGTTTGTATAATTAATTTGAGTTTCATTAAGAGTTTTATTAGCATAATATATTGCTTTGAAAAATTTATCACATCTTTATCCTAAAATAGCTCCAATAGCATAATCACTAGCATCACACATCAGTTCAAAAATTTTTCCCCAATCTGGTGAAACTATAATTGGTGCAGTGACTAATTTTTCTTTTAATAACTCAAAAGCTTTTAAGCACTCCTCATCAAATTTGAAAATTGCATATTTCTCCTGTAAATGTCATAAAAGCTTAGCAATTTTTGAAAAGTTCTTAATATATCTCCTGTAGAGTCCAACATGTCCTAAAAAACTCTTAATTTCCCTTACATTGGTTAGATAAGGTGAATTAGCAATCACTTGAATTTTAGCATGATCTACTTCCATACCATTTTATAATATTTTATGTCCTAATACAATTCCTCCTGTTACCATAAATTGATATTTTCCCCAATTAAGGACTAAATTGTTTTCTTCACAACGCTTAAGAACTTTTGATAAATGTTATAGACATGAGTCAAATGAAGTTCAAAAAACTAAAAAATCATCCATAAATACTTCAATTACTTTTTCAATTAAATCACAAAAACTTGCCATCATACATTTTTGTAGTGTAGTTGGGGCATTACATAAACCGAAGGGCATTCTTCTAAAGCAAATGTACCATAAGGGTTGATAAAAGTTTTTTTCTCTTGATCCTCAGGAGTTATTTCAATTTGGTAATAACCAATAAATCCATTCTGAAAATAGAACTATTTATGCCTAGCTAGTCTACCCAACAATTGATCTAGAAAAGGTATTGGAAAGTGATCTTTCCTGGTGGCAAAATTTAATTTTCTATAATCAATACATATTTGCCACCCTGTGACTTGTTTAGTAGGTATTAACTCATTATGTTTGTTCACAGTCTCAGTCACTCCTCGTTTCTTAGGAATACAATGAATTAGACTAACCCATACACTATCTTAAATAGGGTAGATAATTCCAACATCTAACCACTTTAAAATTTCTTTCATAACAGGATTCAATCTCCTTTGAGGGTCAGCCCTGGGTTTGAAGTTCTCTTCCATATGAATTTTATGCATAAAAATTGAATTACTGATTTGTTTAATATTACCTATTGTCCATATATAGGCTTTCTTAAAATTGTTTAGAATTTTCATCAACCTTACTTTTTCTTCCAACTTTAATTTTGAGGAAATTATACTGGTAAAGTAGTGAATCACCTAAAAATACATATTTTAAATGATCAAAAAGTAACTTCAACTCAAGTTTAGGAGGTTTTTCTATTGATGGACAAATTATTTTATCTTTTTCTACCGTGTTAAAAATTTTAAAGCTTTCTCGAACATAGTTTGAATCTTCCTTAAAAAGATCTTCACATTGATCTAATTCGTCTTCTTGCTCGTGTTCTAAATCTTTTACTTTAGATTTTTCTTCATAATTACTTTTGAAATGGCATTCACTCAGATGCCTTATAACATCCATTCTATAGCATTCATCATCTTTACCTTTTGCAGGATATTTCATTGATCTTGAAATGTTAAAAGTAATAGTTTGATCATTGACGAGCATTGTTAATTCCCCTTTCTGCACATCTATTATTTCTTTTCCTGTGGCTAGGAAAGGTCTCCCCAAAATGATGGGTATCTCTTAATCTTCCTCCATATCCAGCATAATGAAATCTACGGGAAAGATAAATCGATCCACTTTCACTAGGACATCTTCTATACTCCTTTAAGGTACGTTATTGACCGATATGCTAATTGCAGTGTTACAATAGTAGGGGTTATTTCTCCTAATCCCAATATTTTAAATATTGATTATTACATAAGTTTAATGCTTGCACCTAAATCACATAAAGTTTTCCGATAAAATCTATCTCCTATCGCACATGGAATTGTAAAGCTACCATGATCTTTAAGCTTTTCAGGAAGCTTTTTGTGAATTATAGCACTGCACTCCTCATTAAGTGCAATATTCTCATTATCCTTAAACTTACTTTTCCTATTGAGAATATAATTCATAAAGTTTACATAGCTTAGCATTTGTTCTATGGCTTTAACAAACTCCTTTAAGGTACGTTATTGATCGATCTGCCAATTGCAGTGTTACAGTAGTAGGGGTTATTTCTCCTAATCCCAATCTTTTAAATATTGATAATGGCATAAGCTTAATGCTTGCACTTAAATCACATAAATTTTTCTTATAAAAACTATCTCCTATCGCACATGGAATTGTAAAGCTACCATTATCTTTAAGTTTTTTAGGAAACTTTTTCTGAATTATAGTACTGCACTCCTCACTAAGTGCAATATTCTCATTATCTTCAAACTTACTTTTCCTGTTGAGAATATCCTTCTTAAAGTTTACAAATGGAATTGTAGTTGTAAGCTTTTTAAAAATTTCCAGAAATTTTGAAAATTGCTTATGCAACTTCTATTGACAAAGTCTTTGAGGAAATTGAGGTGGTGGTGTTTCTAAGTTATCTTTAAGTAGAGAAATAGGTCTTTCAGAATCTTTTGGAGCGTCCTCTTTTAATTCCTCAATTTCTTCTCTCTCTACTTCGATTTCTTTTTGAACCCTACCTTCCAACTCTCTTCCGCTTCAAAGTTGAACGATCTTTCCTTGCTCTTTATTTTGTTCTTTAGGATTTGTTTCAATATTACTAGGAATTGTTCCTTTGGATCTATTACTTAATGAATTTACAAGTTGTCCAAGTTTATTCTCAATATTTCTAATTGTAGCTCCTTGACTTTGTAATTGATTTTCCATTTGTAACAACACTTTTTCTATAGACAACTTCTTCTCATTAAATTGCGGATTACTGTTGAAACCTGGGGGATAAGTAGATCTATAATTATTATTCCCTTAGTTGTTCCAGTTTCCTAATGGGTTTACTTGATTGTTCCCCAATTGCTGATTATTATCGCCCGTAGTATTATTCCAATTGAAGTTGGGATGGTTCCTCCAACCTTGGTAATAATAATTTGAATATGGGTTATTCTACTTATTATTTATGACATTCAAAGTTTCTAATGATGCTTAAGAATCTACCATTTGGCCTAATGAATTCTCTTCAGTCATAGACATTGGTTGAGAAAAAAATCATTCCAAATTGGTCTAACTTCCTTAAAATTACAGCAACTTGATTTGCTAACACATAAATGCATTAGATTCTTGAATATTGGCTACTTTCTTTGGATTTACCCTTTCAGAAGGCCATTAAAAATTATTGGTAGCCATTTCTTCAATTAAAGCATAAACATCATGAAATGGTTTTGATATCAATGAACCACCCGTAGCGACATCGATAGTAGATCTAAGAGATCCAGCTAATCCATTATAAAAGGTTTGAATTGTTAAACAATCTGGTATTGGATGGTGTGGACACTTTCTTAAGATTTCCTTAAATTGTTCTCATGCTTCATAAATAGATTCTCCTTCAAACTGATTAAAAGATGTAATATCATTTCTAAGATTCACAGTTTTTTATGGTGGAAAATATTTAGCAAGGAACTTTTGGGCTAAATCATGTCAAGTTCTGATAGATCTAGGTGCTAACGAATGCAACCACATCTTAGCTTATCCCTCAGTGAGAAAGGAAATAGCCTAAATATTATATCATCATCTGATACACCATCATATTTAAATGTAGCCCACAATTCTAGAAAATTTGCAAGATGTAAATTTGGATCTTCAGTTAGTGATCCCCCAAACTGATTATTTTATACCATTTGGATAATAGTAGGTTTAAGTTCAAATGAACTAGCCACTATAGTAGGATTTTGAATACAACAATGAAGTTCATGTACCGTAGGGTTGGCATAATCTCTTAATGTTCTCAATTCTTGATGAATTTCAACATTTAGATCATTTTGGTTTGCCATTTCTATAATTTTTTTAGATTTTTTAAATTTTTTTATTTTTTATTTATTTTCTTAATAGTTCTTTCTAATTTTGAATCATAGGGCACTAGTCCTTCAGAACCTGAACTACGCATGCGCTAACATAAAATTAAAATGAAATAAAATAAAACACACAATGATAAAATACTGTAATAAAATATTTTTGCAATAACTCTTAGAGTTAAAATAAGAATTTCTAAAATAGAAAATTACTTTCAAACAATTTTTGAAATCTTCACCAGCAACGACGCCAAAAACTTGATCCCGTTACTGCTTATACGCAACAATGTAACAATGTATACGATTATATTTTCACTTATATTTCATTACTTTACAACAATACTAAAAACTTGATCCAAAAGAAAATAATAATTTAACTCTTTAATTTATATATATATATATATTGGGATAATATGCTAGTATACATATCATTATCAAGTAATATAAGACTTTTTGATTAAGCTCCGAATATCGATCCCATGAGAAAATTGACAATATGCACTTTCAAACAACAAAATTCTATTTTAAGAAGAAAATAACTTAAACTATAGATAATTTGACAGTAAGTAAAATTTAAATCTTTTTGGTATTTTTGATATTTTGATAAAATAGTAACAACTTCTAAATAACTTGAGTTTATGTAAAAGAAAAGCACAAAATATAAAGTATCTTTCTCCTTTTCATGAATCAGTAATAAGTATAAGAATTCTGTTGTGGAAGTATGCAAATTATATTGTGCCAAATAGGAGCAATAATATTCTTTACTTTTACTAGAGATGTTATAAAAAACATTGGTTAATTTAAAGTTTGAATAATTTTGAAGACCAGCTAGGCAGGAAAGATACTATCTCTCACTCTAGAGTTCCCTCGATTCCCTCCACCTGGGGGCTAACATCTTGTATCAGAACCAAAAAACAAGAAACCAAGTTGGGGGCTTTAACCAGTCACATTAAAGTCCTCTAACTCTACACCCTTCAGAGTTTATTTCCTTATTCATTTACACAAAATCATGTGAATTACAATCTCATTCATACAACCTCATGTTTTTCTTTCCAATTGTTGTCTGAGACAATTCCATCCCAGTTCTTACATGTTCTCACAAAAAATTGTAACATCTAGATAGGCCAAATTATGAAGTAAATGAAGTAAATAGAATTAAATCATCACAACTTCTTCCAACATTAAAGATTAATACTCTCCACAACTTCCATCCAACACATTAATTACTTATCCTTTTAAGGAGAAAGTTTAAGAAAAATACTCAGAGTCCATGGAGAAAACAAAACCACACTTTAGTTTAAAAGTAGAAATGATTGTTTAACCAACAAGAAGTCTTGATTAAAACCAAAAGTAGTTTAAAAACATAGATAAAAACTTATCTCAAATCCTTCACCAAACTCTTGAAGTTCCTATGAATCTCTTCTCTTTTACAACACTCTATACTCTCAGAATAAAACTAAAAACAAAAAGGAAAAAGTAACATTGTGGTGTCTGAATCTCTCCACAAGATTCTCCAAAATCTTCTCAGGACTGAGCACTCTCTCCCTCTTCAAGCACCCATCTCAAATGTCTCAACTTCCTTATTTTATAAATTTCCTAAGAGGTGCCTTGGAAATTCTTCAAAATGTGTCCAAATTCGATGAATTCTCCAAGGCATGCCTCCTTTCACAAGTCTTTAAATAATATTTTCATTCCTAGTGGTCAAAACCACCATCTTTAGCTAATAGTTGCCTCAAATGTCTCTACTAAATTCAGCCAAATGAAGAAAATCGCCAAATAACTGGCTCTGGTGCTTAAGCACGGGGCCTCTGACACTTAGGCGTGGCCTTATTTTTTTCACCGGCGCTTAAGCGCCGGATCTGACGCTTAGGTACCAAAAGACTTTTGCACAAATTACACATTGTTGCTCCAAATTTGAACATTTTTCACTCCTTTTAGCAATTTTTAATTTTTTTACTTGTACCTGAAAGAAAAACACACAAATACCTTCCATTAAAGGAGAATATCTCAAAAATAGGCATTACAATGTGTCTAAAATACTATATATTTTAAGTGTATCAATACCTAAATTTCAATTCCCATGTCGGGGTCAGTACCTAAATTCTGATTCCCTCCTTTTAGGTCGGTACCTAAATTTTGATTCTCTTCCCATATACCTAAATTTCAATTCTCATCTCGGGTAAATTATGATTCCTTTCTTTTGAGGTCAGTACCAAAATTTTGATTCTCTTTCTGGGATTGATACCTAAATTTCAACTCCCATCTCGAGGTCAGTACCTAAATTCTGATTCCCTCATTTTGAGGTCGGTAACTAAATTATGATTCCCATCTTTCAAGGTCAGTACCTAAATTTTGATTCTCTTTTCGGAATTGATACCTAAATTTCAATTCCCATCCCCACTTTCGAGGTAGGCTTAGATGCTCTATTTACATCTCTACCTTTGGGGTAGGCTTAGATGTCCTATTCTCATTTCCACTTTCATGGTTAGTACTTAAATTCGGATTCCTATTTCCACCTTCGAGGTAGACCTTGTTTCCTATTTTCATCCTTACATTTGGGGTAGGCTTAGACATCCTATTCCTATCCTTACTTATGGGATAGGCTTTGACGCCCTGTTCCATTTTCAACGCTTGTGTTTTCCAATCAATCCGATTTCCTCGTGCATAATTTTATTTCCTTGAAATATTAAATTGAATTTAAAATTTTCTTTGATATATTAAATTCGAATCGGGTCTTTGTTGGGACTGTCGGTTTGCTTGACAATTGTCCCGAAGTCTCCTTTCTTTTCCTCAATGAGAGTATCTAGTACTCCCTAGCTAAAACAATTGTCACTCAATTCTACACTTCCTTCTACATCTGTTGACTTAAAAGTATGTATTGGTTTTATTTATCTCGTCGGTCAACACCAATACGTGTGGTGTGCTTGTCCGGCACACCACACCTATTGAGGGTTCATTTGTTAACCTCGCTTTTGGTTAAGGTCTAATTTCCTCCTTAGTAGCCGAGGGTCTCTCCATAGGACTTTGTTGTTGACTATTCCTAGAGGACTAGAAAAGGAGCCCTCACAATTAGAAATTCTAAACTCTTATTTGCTCAGCTTGAAGTTCCACATATTGGTCATAACCTCTTACACCTTGTAGGTGGGATCAATATGGGGGAGCTCAATGGCCATCCCCATAAGACAACTTGGCCTTAGGGTTGACTCTTGGTGTTGGTCAAGAGCTAGTTCATACATTGTCACTCACTTTCACTCACATTCACTCACAACCCTAAACCCAAACTCGTTGACTTTAATCCCTTGATCTCTTAAGAGACTCATGTAGATGGTACCTTAGTCCCAGAATCCCTACGCTGAGGTCTAGCCCAGACCAGTACATGAAGGACCCAAAGTAAAGGATTCCATTGGTCCATGGCACAAATAGGGCGATTGGCACATCAATTTCACCAAAATACCAAACTTAGCCTTTAGCTAACAAATCTACACAACTTATTAAAATACCCCAAACCCCAAATTTGACCAAAATTCCCAAAATTATCCAAATTTCCCATGTTTATCCAAAAGTTATCTCAAACCATTTGAAATCACCCAAATTGCCCAAAACTTCCCAAAATTGCCAAAATTACTAAAATTCCCCCAAATTTGTCAAAAATTCAAAAAAGCCGGCTCAAAATTTTCCACAACCTTAAAAATCATCCCAAATGTCACTAAAACTAATTTTGATCCTCCAATTGAACCCAATTTGATCAATTTGACCAACATTGACCAAAAGCCCCAAATTGCCCTTAAAGGCCCAATTTCCCCAAATTAACCGTAAGTCCACCAATTTGTTCCTAATCTTCTTTAACTTCAATTCTAAAGTCAAATTCATCATTATCAAACTTAATTAAAATCAAATTGAAGTCGAATTGACCCACATTTTAATCTAATTTCAACCCAAATCAAAAGCCCCAATTTGGCCTAAAACCAAAATCTCACTCAATTTAACCCCCAAATCCCTCCAATTGCCCCAATTATGCATCATAAATTTTTTGAAACATCTCCACACAATAAATTGAACCTTGAATTGACCTTGGTTAAGCTTCAATTTCACTCAATTTCAACGTAAATCCAAAACCCCCTATTTTGCCCCAATTTAGCCATGTGCCCAAATTCTACTAAATTGAATGAACAAACCCCAAAATTGGCATCCAATTAACATTGAAACTCTTCATCACATCCCTCTAGACCCTTTTGAACTCCCAATTGAGACTTAGCCCAACTCTAGCCCAACCTAAACCCAAGTCTAACATAATATCACCAAATTGACCAAATGTCAAACTCCTTCAATTTGAACTTCTAAATCAATTCAAAACCAATCCAAATCTTTTCTATACTCTTTGTGACAGTCATCACCATAAAATAGATCAATAAGTTGGGCTCATTATCATTGCTAGCCTAACCCAAACTCAACTTCAAGATAATTCAACACAAATTGAGCCCGTTCACCAAAATTAACTAAGCCATGCCTAAGTGACCAAATTAATGACACTACAGCCACCAAATGGATTCTAGTGACCAGGTTAGATCCACCTAGCCCAACCTAGAAGAGGTATGGACCAATGGTCACTTGATTTAAGAGATTTTACCCATTTTTAGCCTAAACTTGAAATATCTTCTCCATTATGCCATAACATTAGGAGTTAACCATCATTAGCCACCACGTGACCTCCCTGAGCTAAGAATTGACTGAACCCTAGCTAGCCACCACCTCAGCTGTTGGAAATAGCCAGTCCATGGGAGCCCCAAATGGCTAAAACCTAAAATTTAGCCTCCCTGACTTGGCTCACTCCAATTGTCCACTAGAGCCTTTATTCCCTCCACCTCAGTATGCTTTAGCACCTAATTCTCAGCTCTAAGCTCCACAAGAAAGCCATGGCTATAAATGGGGCTCTCCTCGACCAAAGGAGAGAATGCTTGAAACCTTGAGGAAACTCTTCCAAAATCTCATAAGGGCTTCTTCAAACCTTCCTAAGTGTAATCCCCATGCTGTGAGCCACCCATAACCACTCTACAAAACCATTTTATTCACTAAAATTTGCCCCAAAACCAAGATAGATTTCTCCACAGCTCCACATTCAAGCAAACTTCAATTAACTGTGCACACACCATCCCCTGAGTGAGAGAAGTTGACTCCCCACAAAAGCCCCAACACAGAGAGGCTCTAACATAGCTCTAGACCAATATTTGAAGTCAACCTTTATCAAAATCATATATAGACAATTGACTAGGGTCTAGAAGTTCATTTGGAGATTTGTTGGATTCAATTGAAGCTACCACAACCATCTAATTAAGGCCTCTCCTCTAAGACAAAGGTATTGAACCTCAAACCTAAATCGAGCTTAAATTGATTCTCCCTATGTATTTACTGTATCTCATACTGTATAAGCCTTATTTATATGCTCGCCTTGAGTAGATGAATGTTGAGTAACAAACCTATGCGATTTGGTTAAGTCTATTAGAAGAACATAAGGTTTTAGTGAGAACGGTTCTCAGGTTAGCTCATTTTGGGACGATGAACAGATGTCATCTGATTACGCGTTTATTCAATGGATGATCACGATGGAGCTGGATGAAGAGATGATACGTGAACCACAGGCTGATGAGACGTTGAGGTGTCTAACAACGTCGAATGGTGAAGCGCAATGTGGCTTTTCAGAGCCCCCGTAGGTTGAGGTGGCACGCGCATTTAAATAAAAAAAAATGAATTTAATTAATTTATTTAAATACCAGAACTTTTAAAATTCATATTTTTTCTAGAAAAATCATAAAAATAAAATAAAAATACCCTCTTGCTCAATGAACATAGGAAAATATTGTGGACTAAGAAATAAAATTATTTGTAAACTCTTTGATTTTTAATGATATCAATACTCTCTAAAGTATTTTAACTCATTATGATCAAGCATTGCTCATAATGGCTTGAAATTTTAAGGGTTCATTTCTTATGATAAGGGCTATGTCCTCTGATTTTTCTTAGGTCAAAGAGCATCTTTGTGCTTCTAACCCTAATGTTCAAGTTAGGATGACTATTTTGGCTTATTTTAATTATATAAACTAGAATAACACTTGGAAAATTATAGGACCAATTTTAGTAGGTTTCCTATGGTCAGAGAAGCTTAGGAAAAATGTCATGCTGATTTGAATTATTATGTAAATTTCTATAGTTAATTTAATGTATATAACTTACTTTAATTTGTTTAAATTAAATATTAATAAAAAAAATTGACAAAATTAATTCAATAGTGTGTATAAAAATCACATTTACCCACTATAAAAATTTAAAATTTATTTGACTAAGTTTGAGCACAAAAGTTGGTTTTCTAAGAAACCTTGTATTTTTACACAAAAATAATTTTATTAAATTAAATACACTTGGAAAATTATGAAAAGGAATTTTTTGAGTTATTTTTGATCTGAGACACTGAAGAAAAATAAAACTTATTTTTTAAAAAAATATTTGTTTTTTTAGCATTATTTTGAATTTAAAAAATTTAAAAATAATTAAAAATCCTAAAAATACCAAAATATCTCAAAATGTGCCGAATTGTTCCATGATCACTTAGAACTCATTAGGATATTTTTCCTAATTTTTCTAATTTAGAAATAAATTTTGAAAATCTTAAAAATGAATTTGCCTTATTTTCCCATTAAAATAATTATAATAAATAAATTAGAAATCATTAAAATATAAAATTTATTTCTCTGATTTAATAAAATTATAAAGATAATTTTGGTAATAAAAACATTATTTTACATTTAATTAAATCATTAATATTTATTCATAATTAAATAATAATGATAAGAATTTAATTCAAAATATCATGGAATTTTGTCTAAGTGTTTCTCTGACCTAAGGGGACCTCTAATAATTTTCTCATGAATAAAAAATTTATCTTGAATAGTTAAATAAAATCAAATTTAAAAATAATACTTTTTAAATTTAAATAATTTTTTAAATTAAATTAAATTTTGAAAACCCACATTTTCTCCTTTGATGTTTTAGTTGACTCGTGGATATGACACTCTAAATTCTCAAAGTTATGTAAATTTTGATTAATGAGTTAAGAGGTGAAGAGCACCAAAGGTAGAAGGGTAACTTTAGATTTTTGTGCCATAATCAAAATAAAGGATTAATTAAAGGGAAAATGGGTAATTTTGATCTTAATGAACATTTTTGGATGATTAAAGTACAATGGGATTAAATGGTAGGAACTCACTTGCCACCTTATCTATAATAAGAAGCAAAATTGTAATTTCCTCGATTATCATGTCTTGGAAGTCAATCAAGATTAAACGATTCTCAAGTGATGGGTTTGAGTTAGAAATATGATATTTCATTAATTTTAAGCTCATAATGATGACAATGTGATCTTTCAATAAGAATACATGTCATTTAATTCAAAATTTTACTAGTTACAATTTCACCCATTGTGATTGTTCAAGGCTTGGTAGTGACCGATGCTTGATATTTAAACTCATTTGATTGGATTTAAGAGATAACATGATTAATGATTAAAACCTTTTTTACACTACAAGCCCAATTTTACTTTGGGTACCTAAACCTTTAATGACTCAGATTAGCCTTAGGGGCACCCACCCAAATAGCTGTTAAATGAAATGTCGATTGATTAATTGAGTGTCCTAACTTTAGGATAAATAAAACATCTAGTTTTTTTGAGCAATGGGATAACCTTAGTTAACTTTGGCTGATTAATAAAATGATATGACAAGTTCAAATTGAACCCGAAATATTTCATGAAATCTTTGAAGTGGTTCAGAGTCATGCCCCGAGCACTTTGAAATCTCTTGAATATTTTGAAGGGCAAATTGAACTTGCTATACTTTATTTTAAAATCATCCACTAAGATCATCCGAGACTCAATAAGGTCATAACTGGGGGTTTGGTAGCTATACCTTCATCTACTCCTGCAATTTGAATTCCTTGCAAAAATTATATACATGTTGCCAAAGCTAACCTTTCAGGTGAAGGAGTGGGAAGAATTGACACGCACTGTTGTAAGTTATTATAGTTACTTTTTTTGTACCTCTTATTTCTTGCTTGCATGCTTAAAGTAACCTTGTATGTCAAAACCAAAACTAAAAATTAAACAAGATAAAATTCACAGCCACAATTGTCAAAATATAAGATAACTCAAAGTTTAATCACAAACAAAACGAAACAAAAATTGCAACAAATTTAACACTTCTCTGTCGGATGATCGGGAATCCCTTGGTGGAGGTAACCTATAGTTGCTAATGAGATTTCCCACTGTCTAAATAAAAGTATAGAACTCATTAGGTTGGGTTTAGTAAATTCATTTAGACTAAGTGAATCTGAAAGAAAATAGTGGTGTCAGAACAAGGGAACCATAGGATCCTAACCAGTGTCGCACTAATTAACTTTACCATTCCCCATAATATTTAAATAACGATAACCTTAGGAAACATTTGATTTGACATCAAGACTTGACACATTAACAAACTTAAACTCACCAACTAAACCATTCTTTAGAATTAAACATCAAGACATAGGATTTCGAGGTTGTCTGCTTAGTGTGACATAAATCCTCAACTTATCTTTAGGCTTTTGTATAGCCTTGTTATACAATATGTGCCATAACTCGCTTTAAGATTCTGAGGTTGTCGTTCGTTACGACTTAAACCTTCATACCTTCTAGGCTATTTGTGTGATCGTTTCACACAAATGTAAGCCCTAGTTAATAAAATTGACAGGAAGAAATATTTAGGTAATTATCCTCAAAATTAAAGCCAAATAATAGGATCGATTGGGAGGTTATTGAGGTTCTCCTCAAGATCCGTGACATCCCCTAGCTCTTCTTCCTTTGGATCCCATACAACGTTCCAAATTTGAGTCATTCCCCTTTCACACCTCTTTGTCTGATCTTATTGAAATGCTTATTCCTTTAACCTCTTTAAAGACAATATCCATTGATTTTTATTGAGAGCTTTCTTAGGTGACTTTGATTATCTAAGATGTAATTAACTATAAGGGCTTGCCTTTATAGAAAACTTTCAAGAACCCAACTTAATAAAAAACCTATTTATTTCTTCATATTAAATAGAGGAATTTTTAAGTTTATAAAAAAATGGTTTCATAGACCAAACAAATGTCATATATTTCATAGTTTATTTGATTGAGCCTCACCCTCAAGTTTTGTGTTTACTTTCGAGATAAATGCATAGCTTGAGTTGTAGTGCTATTTCATTTGAACTATGAAAGATGTGAGACCAGTTTATTTTCATAATTTTCTATAATTAAATATATATGTAAATTTAAATGCCTATCTAAAGCCGACAACAAGATTCCAATTCTGGCAGCCGACAGCTTCCAATGGGCAACCCTTCCAAAAATAGTGCTAATAGAGCAGCTAAGGGTTGCATCATAGATTTTGACTTAGACTTCGGTCAAGTCAACATAAAATATGAAGGTCCTCTGATGGACATAGTCAGTTGTTAAGAGAAAGAAGGACTGCCATCACTGTTGAGCATCGGTACAAAAGAAGACTCCTCGACTAAGAGGAAGGAAGTGATAACGAAAAAACATTTGATGGAAGGAACTAGCCGCTTACTGTCAATGATTAATTGAGCCAATGGGGATCTAATTTGTGCTGATGAAGAAAGGAATCCTTATGCTTCCCTCAGAATAAGTGAATGTTGAAACGTAATTCACTGGAAACACATGACTTTTCTTCATGAAGGAAGAAGACGCAAGCAAGTGGTAGAAACTTTATTCACCTTGATTCCTGAGGAGGGGTTTTATGATCCATGCATAAGAGAAAATTCCTCTATTTTTCTTGCCATAGAGGATGAGTCTGAGTTTCCTTTAGAGAAGATATAATAAAAAATACTAAATGAACTCTACAGGGGTTGACTGATGTGCAACATCGAGATACTCGTTCAAGCATCAACAGGAGGAGCATTCGTGGAATGCCCAACATGCAATGTTCTCCACTTAGATCATTACAGTTATTTTGAGTAGTTCATAGCCGCTGGCACAGAACGTCAGGAGATAGCTTACTCAGACACTTGGTCATATATTCCATTACCTACAGAGCCAAGTCAGATGTGGTATCCTATAGATATGGAAATGAGGGAGCAGCTCTGATGGTTACAAATGGTCACCATGGCAAAATTGGACAAGATGAGCAAAGTAAAGAAGCGAGAATTTGAATTCTATGAGGAAATCAAATGTAAATTTATCAACATTTTGGAGGACCTGGAGCTGTATACAATGGTCTTCTCTGAAAGTGATGAAAGGGAAATTTTAGATTGCATATTAGAACTGAGGGACAGAGGTCAAACGAGACTACTAATGGAAATAACTTATTCAAAACCACAAAAGTGGATGCAAGGAAAAGGCAGGATAATCATCCAATGTGGCTGTCGCTATAATTTTACCAAAGATAGACAAGGGAACCCTGCTAGGTATCTTAAGAAATGATGAGGTGGATCCTATGTCTTCTGAAATAAATTTGATGATAAAAAAGATGGTCAGCTGGAGCACACTACCAGCCAATGGAATTCCCAACAGTTGTATAATCAACATATATGATGAAGGAGAATGTATTCCCCCACACATAAATCATCATAATTTTCTCAGACCTTTTTGCACGGTCTCGTTCATGAGCAAGAGAAATATTCTATTTGAAAAAGAAATTGATGTTATTGGCCCCAGAGAAATCAGAAGATCTGATGAGATTCCACTACTGATGGGTTCGATACTGATTCTTAAAACAAATAGAGCAGAACTTGCCAAGCACTGAATTTCAAGGTATGACAATGCAAAGTGTCTGTCGCATTCAAGAGGATGGATGATAACAAGAGGCCACATGGGTTCTGATCAGATCCAAAGTTAGAGGAGCTTTGGTTGTATGAGCTATGAGATGGTTGCATCTCCAAGCATTGGTAAAATGAGTTCTTGTCCTAGAGTGTGGCTTAGTAGGTCAGCTTAATAAGGAGCTCGTCCCATAGAGGACAGATAGACAATATTTGTCACCTTTTGTACTGCGTCAGAGCAACAAATATGATATGTACCTAGCATATGACGTTTTAGATGTATTCAACATGATTGTCACTTTTGATTCTTTCAACATGTATTCAGTCAGTAAGACTTATTGAAGAAGATTAGTGGAATTTCTTTCAGATTTCAACATATTTGTCCAAATTGCTCTTTTGTACGGTTGATAGAGAACCGTGGAACCATATGTTGGTTCTAGATTGAAATGAACAAAGAACAATATAACAAAAGTTTGACAATAAAATTTAAATTAGTTTTTGAAAATCAACCAATGAAAACTAAATTTTGAAAATTGACTTTGATAATTAAATTTGATAAAGACAACAAGAAAATAAAATTGTTTGAGTATGTTTCTCTCGAGTTCGAGGTTTCTCACTCTTTGCTTGCGTAGCACAAATATCCTTGTCTATACAAAATTCTTCACATTCCCACGGAGTCTTTCACTCATTGTAAATCTCTTGAATCTTTTGGCACCAATATGAATCTTCACATGTTACATATCTGAGAACTTAACACCACAAATTCTCTACACTATGTCCACTTTGTTCTGGTGGTCGGCATCGAAATTTGATATTTTCCCGCTACCTCTTTGGTTGGATGTGAGTCTCAATGCTTTCCTCCCTAATGTAGCGAATATTTCTTGTCACTATTTGGATTGGATGTGAGTCCTAGAGCTTTCCTCCTTAATGTGACACCAATCTTCGAGATAGGTATAAGGCCACCTTAAATGGAGTATCACATCCTATTCTCATACATCCTTACATTCGGGGTAGGCTTAGACGTCCTATTCCCATCCTCACATTCGGGGTAGGATTAGACATCTTATTCCTATCCTGACATTTGGGGTAGGCTTAGACGTCCTATTCTCATCTCTACTTTTGGGTTAGGCTTAGAAGTTCTATTCCCACCCTTACATTTAGGGTAAGCTTAGATGTCCTATTCTCATCTTCACATTTGGGGAAGGCTTAGACATCCTATTACCATCCTTACATTCAGGGTAGGCTTAGACATCTGATTTCCATCCTCACATTTACGGTAGGCTTAGACGTCCTATTATTATCCGTAATATTAGAGTAGGCTTAAATGTCCTATTCCCATCCTTACATTTGGGATAGGCTTAGATGCCCTATTCCAATCCTCACATTTGAATTAGGCTTAGACGTACTTTTCCCATCTTTACATTTAAGGTAGACTTAGATGTCTCATTCCCATCTTTACATTCTAAGTAGGCTTATACATCCTATTCCCATCCTTACATTCAACGTAGACATAGACGTCCTATTCTCATCGTTACAGTCGGGGTAGGCTTAGATGTCTTATTATCATCTTCAAATTTAGGGTAAGCTTAGACATCCTATTACCATCTTCACTTTCGGGGTAGGCTTAGACGTCCTATTCTCATCTTCACATTTGGGGCAGGGTTAGATGTCGTATTCCCATCTTTACGTTTAGGGTAGGCTTAAAAAACATATTCCCGTCTCTACTTTTAGGGTAAGCTTAGACGTCATATTCCCATCCTCACAATCAGGGTAGGCTTTGACGTTCTGTTCCCATTCTTACATTTGGGTAGGCTTTGACGCCCTATTCGTATTCTGGGCTTGTGTTTTCCACTAAATTCAGTTTCCTCATGCACAATTTCATCTCCTTGAAATTTTAAAGTTAACTCCAAACTAAATCTCTGAGATATTTAATTTGAATTGAATCTTTGTTGGGACTGTCGGTCCGTCCGATGATTGTCCCCAAAATCTCCTCTATTTTCTCCAATGAGAATCTCTGTTATTCCTAAGCAGAAACCACTGTCAACTAATTCTATTCTTTGTAGTTTGTGTTGGTCTTGTTGATCTCGCTGGTCAAAGCCAATACGCGCAGTGTGCTCGCCTAGCACACCACACGTATTGAGGGTCCATTTGTTGACCTCACTTTTGGTTGAGGTCTAGTTTCCTCTTTAGTATCCTAGGGTTTAGTCATAGGACATTCCTGTTGACTCTTCCTAGAGGAATAGAAAAAGAACCCTTACCATTAGAAATTCTAAACTCTTCTTTGCTCAACTTAAAATTCCACATATTGTTCCTAACTATAGCACTTAGTAGGTGGGGTCAATGTGGGGAATCTGATGCAGAGTCCCCATAAGATTGTTTAACCTTAGGATTGACCTTGGGGGTACATCCCACTCACAACCCTAAACCCAAACTTGTTGATTTTAATCCCTTGATCTTTTGGGAGAATCATGTCTAAGGTTTAGATAAGACCATTACATAGAAGATCCAAATGAAGATTCCATTGTTCCATAGCTCAAATAGGGTGGTTGGCACTTAATTTCACCAAATTACCTAACTTGGCCCTTTTCCCCAAAATCTACCCAATTTACCAGAAACATCCACAAACTCTAAGTTTGACCAAAATTCCCAATTTCACCCAAAACACTCAAATTTGTTAAAAAATCATCTCAAACCATTTGAAACTACCCAAATCGCCCAAAACTACCCAACATTACCAAAATTACCAAATAACCACCAAAATGGCCAAAATTACCAAAATACCCTTGGTGGCCCAAACTTTCCCAAAACCTTCAAAATCTTTTCAAATGTTCCCAAAACCAATTTGTACCCTTTAATTGAACTCAATTTGATCAATTTGACTCAGTTTGACTAAAAAGCCCAAATTTCCCTTAAAGGCCTAATTTCCACAAATTCACCCCAAATGGCCATCAATATGATCCTAATCTTCCCTAAACTCGAATTCGTCATGACCAAGCTAAATTAAAATAAAATACAAGTCCAATTGAGTCACATTGTGAACTTAATTTTAATCCAAACAAAAATCCATTCTTTTGTCCATATGGCCTAATCTCACCGAATTGAACCCTATAGCCCTCTCACTTCCTCCAATTTGAATATCAAACCATTTATAACATTCCTACATACCAAATTAAACTATCAATTGGCCTTATTCAAGCTTCAATTTCACTCAATTTCAACCCAAATCAAAACCCCCCAATTTTGCCCTAATTTAGCCATATCTCAAAATGTCACCAAATTTAATGCACAAACCCCAAAATTGACACCCAATTGATATTGAGAATTCTTTATAACATCCCTCTAGACCATTTTAAACTCTCAATTTGGAGGATTTTGATCTTTATAACAAAAATAAATTGATCAAATGTTCAAAATCCTTCAAATTGACCCATCAAATCAATTCAAAATCACTCCAAATCTTTTATAAACTCTTTATGAAAATCATCTACACCGAGTTCCTCAATCAATTAAGTCCAATGTCATAGATAGCCAAACCCAAACCCAAATTCAATCCACATTGACCCAAATTGAAGCCATGCTCCAAAATTTACTTAGTCATGCGAAATTGATCAAGTCAAAGCTTCTATAACCAACTTCTAGACCCTAGTGACCAGACTAGACTCACCTAACCCACCCTAGATGAGATATAGACCAATGTTCCCTTGATTAATGGTTCTTATCCCTTTTTAGGCCTAAACCAAAAAAAATACTTGCCATCATGTCATATCATTAAGGTTTAAGCTTCATTAGCCAACCCCTGACTTCCCTGAGCCAAGAAATGACTGAACCCTAGCTAGCCACCACCTCATCCGCTAGAAAAAGCCAGCTCAAAGGATCCCCAAATGGCTAAAACCCTAAATTAATCCTCTTTGACTTAGCTCACTCCAATTGGTTAATAGAGGCATTCTTCCATCCACCTTAGCAAGCTTTAGCAACCAATCCCCAGCCCTGAGCTTCACTAGGCAGCCATGGATATAAAGGAAGCTCTTCCCAACCAAAGGGGAGAGCATCAAAATCATTGGAGAAACTCCATAAAAATCTTACCAGAGACTCTCCAAGAACTCTTCGGCTCAAGCCCACCATTTTTCCCCTCTGGTTGCCCTTGTGAGAGCCCAATTTTGAGCTCAAAATTTTAGCTCAAACCAGGATAGACTTATCCACACCTCCATTGTCCACAAAACTTTAATTAAATGTCCCCACACCATCACCAATGTAAGAAGAGTTGATTCCACACAAAAGCCCAATCCTTAATAGCCTTTATCATAGCTCTATACCAACACCTGAAGTAGAGCTTGATCGAAATCATAGCCAGACAATTCACCACTACTTGAGAACTCATTTGGAGGTTTGTTGGACCAAATCAAAGATGCTACAACCATTTGATTGAGGCAACCCCTCTCAGATAAAGGTATTGAGCCTCAACCCTAAACAAAGCTTGATTAATTGTATAGATAGATGTGTCTTTCAGCAGATGAATGTTTAAAAATAAAACCCATGTGATTTATTTCAGTCTAGACAAAGAGCTTAAGGTTTTAGTGTGGACGGTTTACACATTAGGTCGTTTGGGGACGATGAAAGAATGCCATCCAATCGCGTGTTTATTCTATGGATTGTTATGATGGAGCCGGACGAGGAGATTATATGTGAATCGCGAGACGCGTAGCACTTAGGTGGCCTGTGGCATCGAATTACGGAGTGCCTCTTTTAAAGCTCCACGCACTGTAGGATGAGGTGGCGCTGACAGGTATAAGTAGAAAATATGGATTTTATGGATTTATTTAAATGACAGAACTTTAAAAATTCATATCTTTGTGTAGAAAAATCATATAAATAAAATAAAAACACCCACTTGCTCAGTGAACAGAGGAAAATAATGTGGAGTAAAAATGAAAATTATTTGTTGACTCACTAATTTTTAATGAATTAAATTCTCTTTGGAGTATTTTAATTCATTATGAACAAGCATTACTCACCATGGATTTAAATTTTTCCTTGTGGGAGGGGCTATGTTCTTTAATTTTTCCAAGGTTAGAGAGCACCTCTGTGCTTTTAACCCTAATTTTCAAGTTATGATGGCTATTTTGGCTTATTTTAGTTATATGAATTAAAGTACCACTTGAAAAATTATGAAAATAAATTTAGTAGGTTTTCTATGGTCAGAAAAGCTTAGAAAAAATGTCATGATAGTTTGAATAATTTTGTAAATTTTTATATTTGATTAAGTGCGTTGATCTTATATTAATCTATGTAAATTAAATATTAATAAAAAATTAAAAACCAAATCTACATTGTGCATAAAAATCATATTAACCACTGTAAAAATTTGAAAATTGTTTGATTAAGTTTAAGCAATAAAGTTGATTTTCTAAGAAACATTGTATTTTTTGTATAAAAATAATTATATTAAATTAACTACACATAGAAAAATTGTGAAAAGTAGTTTTTTAAGTTCATTATAATCAGGAGCACTTAGAAAAAATAAAAGTAATATTTGATAAAAAATTTGATTTTTGAACTTTATTTTGAATTAAAAATAATTAAAAGTAGTTAAAAATTGAAAAAATACAAAAATATTTCAAAATAATGCTAATGGTTTCCTGATCACTTGGAACTCATTAAATTATTTTTCCCAATTTTTATAAGTTAAAAAAAAATTATAAATGCTTAAAAATGTATTTCCCTTATTTTCTCGTTAAAATAAATATAATAAATAAATTAAAAATCATAAAAAAATATTAAATTTATTCTTTTGATTTCTTTAGACTCAGAGAAACACAATAAAATATAAAATCTAATTTTTGTAATTAAAACATATTTTTCATTTAATTTAATCACTAAAAAGAAATAAATAATTATAAAATTAAATTAAAATGTAATTCAAAAAAATCATGAAATTTTGCCTAAGTATTTTCTCTGACCTAAGAGAACCTTTAATATTTTTCTCATAAATCAAAAACTTCATTTTGATCATTTAAATAAATAAATTTTGAAAATCTTTTTTTCTAAATAATAATAATTATTTAAATTAAATATAAATTTGAAAAACCACATTTTTCTCCTCCCATGTTTTAGTTACTCTATGGATAAGGTGCTCTAAAATCTCTTTAAGTCACTTAAATTATACTTCATGAGTTATTGGGTAAAGTGCCCTGAGGGTAAAACGGTCATTTTAGGCTTTTGGTTCCTTAATCAAAATTTAGGATTAACCGAAGGGAAAATGGGTAATTTTGATGCTAATAAATATATTTGGATGATTGAGAAATAATGAGTAAAAGGTAGAAACCAACTTGTTATCTTTCCATGATAAGAATAAAATTATAAATTTTCTAAATTATCACACTTGGAAGTTAATAAAAATCAAATGGTTTCCATGAGATAGGCTCAAACTAGGGAGATGATGTTTCACTTTTGATTAAGTCCATAATTAATGATGATATAACTTTTTTTATTTAGAAACCGCATCAGCTAAATTAAAATTTTAACCTTTGCTAATCTTTCTCCAAATAGAATAAAGGGCTTGGTAGTAATCTAGGCTTGATATTTAATTTGTTTGATGGAATTTAGAGGATAATATGACTAACGATTAGCACTACAAGCCTAGCTTTAGTGGCGGGTGCAAAGGTCCTTAATGACTGAAACTTGCCTTAGGGGTATTCACATACATAACTTTTAGGTGAAATATCAATTGATTAATTGGGTACCATGTCCTCGGGACGATTAAAATGTCAAAGTTCACTAGGTAATGGGGTAATTTTAATTTGATTTGAGATGATTAGTAGAGCAATATGATAATTTCAAAATGAACTTAAATGTTTCAAGGGATCTTTAAAGCAGTTCAAGGTGATTCCCCAAACACTTTATAATCTCCAAGATATTTTGAAGGACAAGTTGATCTTGTCATATCTTGTTCTAAAATCATCCATTAAGATCTTTCCGAAATAAGTCATACTCAGGGTTTGCTAGTTACACCTTCAACTACTTAAAACTTGTATGTCATACATTGTCCCAAGTAAAAGTACATAAATGTTGCAAAAGACTAACATTTCAGCTGGAATGCCGAGAAGATGAAATGTACGCTTTTATTGTGTTATTTAATTTATATCATTTTAATTTTTGCAAAATATGTAAACTGCTTGGAAAATTAATCAACATTTAATAAAAAAAATATTTAATTCTTTCAAAGGTAACCATAAATCCGTTGAAATTTTATTAAACTTAAACCGACCGTTTGAATTTATGGGAGCCCCTTGGAGGAGGTAATCCAGAGTTGCTAACGAGATCCCCCCACTTTAAATGGGTTTCACAGCTCTTTTAAACAAAATAAATTCAAAATAAAATAGTGATACCAGAACGAGGGAACTGTCAGATCCTAACTAGTGTCACTCTAATCAACTCTAACCCCCCGTAATGTTTAAATAACCATAACCTTAAGAAATATTTGATTTGACATCATTACTTGAAACATTAGAAAGCTTGACCTATAAACCTGATACTTCTCTCAATCATTACAGTTTGACACTTTTAAGCTTAAACTTGCTACAAGGAACTTGGAGCTAGCATTTTGGGCAGTACGGTCATCTTCAACATCAAAACATGTCTACACCATCACAACCATTCCTGAGAATTAAACAACAAGCCATAGGATCTTGAGGTTGTCTATCTAGTGTGACATAAATCCTCAAATCTTCTTGAGGCTTTTATATAACCATGCTATACAGTTTAAGCCCTAACCTATTTTAGTCTTCAAAGGTTGTCATTCAGTACGACCTAAATCCTCAAATCTTACAGGCTATTTGTTTGATCGTCTCATATGAATATAAGCCCTAATTAATAAAATTGACAAGAAGAAACACTTAAATATTTCTCCTCTAAATTGAAGCCAAATGGTAGGATAGATTCAGAACTCATTGAGGTTCTCCTCAGGATCTATGAAATCCCCTAGTTCTTCTTCCTTTCGATTCCAATAAAAAAATGTTCCAAATTTGAGTCATTCCCGTTTCACACCTCTTTGTCTGATCTCGTTGAAAAGTTCTATTCTTTGAACTTGTTGAAGAAGATATCCTTTGATTCCTATTGAGAGTTTTCTTAGGTGACTTCGGTATCTAAGATGTAATTAACTTTAGGGGCTTGCCCTTACACGAAGCTTTTCCAAACCCAACTTAATATAAACCCTATTTAATTTTTCATATTAAATAGGGGAGCTTGTCAACTTATAATAAAAGTGTTTCAAAGACCAAATGGATGTCATATATTTCTTAGTTTATTTGATGAGCCTCATTGTCAAGCCACATGTCTATCTTTTGAGATGGATACTTAGCTTAAGGTGTGTCGCTCTTTCATTTAAACTATTAGGATATGTATAATTTTGTAAAAATTAAATTTATATGTAAATTAAATGTTCCTCTAAAGCGGGCAACATGATACTGATTCCAACGATTGACAGCTTCCACAGGAACCCCCTTCTAAAAAAAATTTGTGCCGACACCATCATCTATTCTTTCAGATTTACATTCCAAATGCTGAGGAGAGACTAATGATAGGCCAAAATTCAATCCGCCGACTGGAGAATAGAATTAAGTTTGTGGTTTAGAGTTGATGTGTTTAGTATTTGTTTCTACTGTTAAATGTGTTTTGTAGCTATCAATTTGATGATTGTCTAGTGTTATGTTAGGAATTTTTTCATCCGAGACTATTGAGATTATGAATTTATGTTTTAAAAACATTTGTAATCATTTTGGAAATAATATAAGTGTTTGTTTGAGTTAAATTTCTTGTTATTTTTTGTTGAATTGAATTATTTAAGATTTGTGAATCTTGAGTAAGAGGAGAGTTGAAAAGGAAGAAAATGGTTATTAAAGAGTTATGAGACCATGTAGGCTTGGTTTAATTAGGCTAGGAGTACATTCACTTAAATAAAAAAAAATGAAAATTTGTGGCGCATACGTGCTACCTAAATTGAGAGACAGACACCTAAGAGTCGACCCATTCACGCTTATGTGCTAGTTCATGAAGCCGGTTCTCGAACAGTTTTAATTGATGATTCGGTCCAAAAAGACCATTACCAAACCTCGACTTCATTTTCTTCCTTAGGTCGTTCTCAATTTCCAAGCTAGGGCACACCATATCTGAAGATTTCTTGGTGATTTGAAGCAAAAATTGTTATATTTGATATCTTTGAGGTAAGAGCTTTACTTCTATGTAAAAATTTTTTATTTTCACCATGTTTTTTGAGCACATTCATGAGCTACCTGAAAATCGTTATTCATGATGAAATTTTGAGGAAAAGCTATGGAAGATACATGGATTTGTTATTTTAAGCTTTAAGGAGTTATGTTTAGTGATTTAAAGTTGAATTTGAAATTTATTGTGAATTTTATATTTTTTTTTAGAAATGACACCAAGAATGAAGAGGAGCAAAGGAAATGGTCAATTCAATTCAATAAGTTTGTCAGTTAGAGAGCTCAGGATCGATACATTGATGCAATGCAATCAAGAAAGTTGATTCCTTAGCGGTGTTTTAAAAGTCTTGGAGGAGCTATCGAAGATTTGATTGTTCACCGCTAGTGGGAGCGGTTTTGTTGTTTTTCTACCTTAACAGTGATTTCTGTTATGTGGGAGTTTTATGGGAATCTCCCTGAAGCTGAAGAAGTAGGAGTCATGGTGAGGGGGAAGACATTTCCTTTTTCACCAGAGCTAACAAATCAATTTTATCATTTTCCCCCAAGCACTTTGTGTTTTTATTCAAATTATAGTCCTATTGAGAAGGAGCTAGACGAGATTATTTCATTTTTGACTTCTGGAAGAAGGCTTTAGAAAATTACAAATGAATGGAGAGTTAACTTTCTACTTCAAAGTTAGATGCCATGACAAAGGCATGACAAAGGCATGTCATTATTTTATTTCTGCTTGTCTGTTGCCTATAAATCATCTTAGTGAAGTGACCCGTGATCAAGAAAATTTGAACTGTTGCATCCAACAGTTCAAATCCATCAACATTGGAGCTTTGATTCATGGAGTTTTACCAGTTTTGTCGTCGCTGCTACCACTACAGGTTTGGGATTTGCATCCTTGATCTTTTCTTTATGCGAGCAGGCTGGAGTTAGATTTGACAGTTGGGAAGAGATCTTACAACCTCTTAAGCCCATTACCAGTGTAAATGTGAAATCTTGTTTACATCATTCTATTTTTGGCTGAAGACCAGGATTTTATAGTAGCTCTGTTGTGTCGACACCACGAGCTTCTACTTCACATGCTTCTACATCACCAGGTAAGACTTTTAGATCTGATTCTCCATCATAGCTATTACAGAGAATATTGAATAATGTCATTTATACCAAGGATAATGTATAAAACTTAGTACATTTTGCAGAGCATATGGATGGATACATGAAGAGACATAGTGATTATGAGGATGAATTTAAGTTAGCTATGGAAAACCTCATGAGAGGTAACCTATATGTTGTATTTCCTGAATACCTTGGATATCCACCATCTTAGCCGGCAACTACTTGGCGTAGTGACAATAGTGATGCAGAGGATGAGGATGATTGGAATAAATCTATAATTTTGTTTGATTTTTAGTTTGTTTGTTCTTGTGAATTGTGGATGGTGCAGGTATTCTGTACTTTTTGTTATGTTTTTAGTTGTGATTATTGAGACTTTTAGTTTTTGTTATGTTGTGTTTTGTTGGACACTACTGTAAGGTATTTGTGTTTTTGTGAGTAGTTATTATGTTTCATGGTAGTAATTGTGATAATCGTGATGTTTGTTGTAGTTAGTTAGTTTGTGTCAGCTTAATTCTGGATCTTTCAAAGATTTTAAATATAGCTAACTTTTTACTTAAAAGTTGCATGATTAAAATTTTCAATTTACTACCAAATATTTTTCTTTATGTTGCAGTCATTTATGTTTGTTAGTGTGTTATTTGCTTTTATGTTATATCAACTACATAAAAGTCTAATGAAGCTCTATATGTTAAGTAAATTAAAATTTGATAAATTTAATTTTTACTTCTCTTATTAATTTTTCATACTTTCATATGTAGGATATGAAAGTTCCTACAAGTATGTTTTTTCTAGTTTTCATTCCTACCAATATTTATATATGATGCTAAAATGTTTCATTTCAATTAAAAGTTCAAGTTTTCGGGGGGGGGGGGGTGATCCTGAAACTGCTTATATGCAACAATATAACAATAATTTTGATTATATTTTTCACTTATATTTCCTTATTTCACAATAAAACCAAAAACTTGATCTTGAAGAAAAATAAGAATTTAACTTTTAATTTATATATTACGGGATACTACGCAAGTATATGTATCGTTATCAAGTAATATATGACTTTTTGATTAAGACCTAAATATTAAACCCACAGGGAATATATGCAATATGCACTTTTTTTTTGGAAAACTTTCTATTTTTAAAAAGAAAATTATTTAAACTAAAGACGTTTTTGCACTAAAGAAAGTTTAAATATTTTTGTTAATTTTAATATTTTGAAAAAAACAGAGCAACCTTAAAAAGATAACTTGACTTTTTGTAGAAGAAAAACACTAAATATGAAAATATCTTTCACCTTATCATGAATTAGTAATAAGTATAGAAATTCTGTTATGAAAGTATGCATATTGTGTTGTTTATCCTTACTAGAGATACTATAAAGAACATTGACTAATTTAAATTTTAAATAGATCTGAAGTCTGGCTAGGTAGGGAAGATACTAGCTCTCACTCTAGAGTTCCCTCGATTCACTACACCTGGGAGCTAACATCTCCTATTAGAACCTAAAATAATAAAACCAAGTTGGGGACTTTAACCTATCACTTTAAAGTCCTTTAACTCTAGACCCTTCAATGAATATTTCCTTATTTATTTGCACTCAATCATATGAACTACATTCTCATTCGTACAACTTCATGTGATTCTTTCCAATTGATGATTGAGACAATACCAACCCGGTTC
Organism: Phalaenopsis aphrodite; assembly: GCA_003013225.1. Classification (NCBI taxonomy): domain Eukaryota; kingdom Viridiplantae; phylum Streptophyta; class Magnoliopsida; order Asparagales; family Orchidaceae; genus Phalaenopsis; species Phalaenopsis aphrodite. The sequence continues at coordinate 1,619,356 of NEWO01000084.1, read as the reverse complement.
TTACATGCTCTCACAACAAATTTTAACATCTGGATAAGTCAAATCAAGAAGTAAATGAAGTACATGGATTTGAATTATCAGAACTTCTTCCAACATTAAAGAACAATACTCTTCACAACTTCCATCTGATACTTAATTACTTATCATTTTATGAAGAAAGATTAAGAAAACTACTCAGAATCCATGGAGAAAAAAAACCACACTTTAGTTTAAAAGTAGAAATCATTGTCAAACCAACAACAAGTCTCATCTAAAACCTAAAGTAGTACAAAACAAAAGATAAAAAATTATCTCAAGTCCTCCACCAAATTCTTGAATTTCCTTTGAATCTCTTCTCATTTACAACACTCTTAATATAAAACTAAAATAAAGTTGATAAATATGTGGTGCCTGAAAATCTCTCAAACTAACTCCCCAAATTTAGAACTTTCAAAACTTTCTCACTACTTTCAGGACCCCTTTCAAAGTCTCAATCCTCGTTTTATAATGCTTCAAAAGGTTCCTTGGTATCTTATCAAAATGTGTCTTGATTCGATGTATTTCCCCAAGAGATGCATCATTTCGCCAAAATTTTCATCCATGGTGGTTGTAACCGCCTATTAAGCTAATAGGTGCCTCAAAAACCTCTTCAAAATTCAAAAAAAACCAAATTTACTTATCCAATAACTGCCACTGGCGCTTAAGCGCAGGACCTTGATACAGCTAAAATATATAGTGTTTTAAGACACATTTTTATACCTATTTTTGAGATATTGTGCTCTAATGGAAGGTATTTTTGTTTTTTTTGTGCAGATATATGTAAAATATGTGAAAAAGCTTAAAGTAGTGAAAAATGATCAAATTTGGAGCAAAAAGGTGAAAAATGTTCAAAAAAGTTTTCGCGCCCAAGCTTTAAATTCGGTGCTTAAGATCTAGTTAAACAGAGAAGGCCTCGTCTAAGCACTAGAGGTCCCGCGCTTAAGCGCTACTGACAGTCACTAGATGAGTAAAGTCAATTTCTGCAAATTTTGAAGAGGTTTTTGAGGCACCCATGGGCTTAATAGGTGGTTATAACCACCATGGATGAAAATTACCACAAAAGGATGCATCTCTTGGGGAAATACATCAAATATAGACATATTTTGAAGAGAAACCAAGGTACCTTTTGGAAAATTATAAAAGAAATAAGAGAGGACTTAGAAAAGAGTATTGAAAAGGACTAAAAAAGGGTGAGTCCTGAAAATACTTGGAAAGTTTTGAAAGTTCATCAATTTGGGGAGTCAGTTCTGAGAGATTTTCAGACAATTACTTTTACATTTATTTTATCCTTCTTGTTAGTTTGTTTTGAGTGATTGTAAAGAGAAGAGATTCAAAGGAACTTCAAGAGTTTGGTGGAGGACTTGAGATAAGTTTTTATCTTTTTGCTTTGAGGCTACTTTTGGTTTTAATTGAGATTTGTTGTTGGTTTGACAATTATTTCTACTTTTAAACTAAAGTGTGGTTTTATTTTCTCCATTGATTCTGAGTAATTTTCTTTATTTTTATTCTTAAAATGATAAGTAATTAAGTTCTGAATAGGAATTGTGGAGAGTATTGTTCTTTAATATTGGAAGAAGTTGTGATGATTTAAACCCATACACTTCATTTACTTCTTGATTTGACCAATCCAGATGTAAAAATTTGTTGTGAGAACATGTAAGAACCGGGCTGGTATTGTCTCATTCAACAATTAGAAAGAATCACATGAGGTTGTATGAATGAGAATGTAGTTCATATGATTGAGTGCAAATAAATATGGAAATATTCATTGAAGGGTGTAAGGTTAGAAGACTTTAAAGTGAAAGGTTAAAGCCCCTAACTTGGTTTATTGTTTTAGGTTATGATAAAAGATGTTATACCCAAGGTAAAGGGAATCAATAGAACTTTAGAGTGAGAGCTAGTATCTTTTTTGCACAGCCGATCTTCAGAACTATTCAAACTTTAAATTAGCCAATGTTCTTTATAACACCTCTACTAAGGATAAAGAATATTATTGCTCCTATTTGACACAACACAGTTTGCATACTTCCACAACACAATTCCTATGCTTTTTACTTATTCAAAATAAGAAGAAATATATTTTTATTATTCAGTTTTTTTCATCTACAAAACTCTAGTTATCTTTTTAAGTTGTTACTGTTATGTCAAAATATAAAAAAATACCAAAAATATTTGATTTTTTATTACTGCAAAATATATTCAGTTTAAGTAATTATTTTTTAAAAAATAGAAATTTTTCTAAAAGTGCGTATTGTATAAATTCCCCGTGGGTTTGATATTCAGGTCTTAATAAAAAAGTCCTATATTACATGATAATGATACGTATACTTGCGTAGTATCCTAATATATATAAATTAAAAGTTAAATTCTTATTTTTCTTCATGATCAAGTTTTTGGTTTTGTTGTAAAGCAAAAATATATATGTGACATATAATTTGAATTATTGTTGTACTTTGCATATTAGCAATATCAAGGGATCAGGTCTCTGTCACTTAGACACGACCTTCTCTGTTGAGCTGGTGCTTAAGCACCGGATTTGGCGCTTAGGCGCCAAAACACTTTTGCACATTTTTCATCTATTTGCACCAAATTTGATCCCTTTTCACTCCTTTAAGCATTTTTCACCTTTTTACATGTATCTGAAAAGAAAAACACAAAAATACCTTTTATTAAAGCACAATATCTAAAAAATAGGTATAAAAATGTGTCTAAAAACACTATATATTTTAGGCGTATCAAAATCTCCCAAACTTAAAATTTTTCTTGTCCTCAAGTGACACTTCAATCTTTAAAATCTAAATTTGTATAATATGTATTTGGGTTTCTTCAGAAGTTACTAAAATTTAGATTTAGAAATATAATAATCCAATTTAGAAAAAATATTCAGTAAATGAGACCAATTTAAAGTTTAGAAATTTTTAATGTTAAGAAAGGTGAAAATTTGAGTTCATATCTAATTCAGAAATATTGTAAGCCTTCCAAATTTAGAATTTAGTTCTTTTATTATCTCCA
>NEWO01000084.1:1579333-1615786 GCA_003013225.1 Phalaenopsis aphrodite | reverse complement strand
TACATGATCAATTTTTCTTTTCAAATCAAATTCACTTGTAGTTTATTTGAGAAAAAATAAAATTAAAGTTTTGAAAATATTTTTCATCCTCTCTAAACTGAAATTTTTAATAAATTAAACAGTTTAGCATCAAATATATATAAGCAGGAATGAAAATTAAAATAACTGCTAATAAGAATTTTTATACCCTAATGATACAAGTATAAAACTAAAAACAAGAGTAAAATTAATTTTGATCAAATTTCTAATATTTTCATTTCAATACAACATGTAGAGATTCAATAGACTTCTAAACAGTGGGTATAAACATAAAAGCAAACTAACACACTAACTTGACTTCACAATCTCAACATAAAAAAAAACTCACAAACATGATAAAAGAAAAATACAGGGTAGCAATTTTTGAAATTTAATATTTAAGACTTAGGTTAGCAAGATTTTCAGCTTTTCAAAAGACATTTAAGTTCTAAACTAACTAAATCACAAAACTCACAGTAGTTACTACCCTAGATTTTTAAAACAAACTACTAACTAACACAAACATCACAATAAAAATAAAATACAAAAGTCCAAAACACAATAAATAGTACATATCATTACAAAGATGCAAATGTAGCAGTACCACACCACATAGTCCACAACATAAAATTAAACAACACATCACAAATCTCAAGTCCAATGCACATAGCCTAACACATATTAAAACAAAAAAATCTCTCAACTCTACTCCTCATCTTCTGAATAACCGCTATACCACTTTTTTGTAGGCTCATAATCAGGATATCGAGGATATGGAGGAAATTGCACTCTCGGGTCACCTCTAATTAGGTTCTCCAGAGATGAGTGGTATTTCTCTTCATAATCACTCTTTCTCCTACTATACCTTTCAGTATGCTCTGTAAAACGCTCTAAATTCTAAACTTTATCAGCGATAAAATTAATATGATACATCATCCTTTGCAATAATTGATCTTGGGTCTCAGTTGACTTACCTCTAGATGTAAAAGCACGTGAGGTAGATGGTTTACATGTAGAAGCAACAGAAGTAGAATCAGCAGATGTCTCCATTCCATAAATCCTAGAAAATCCTCCTCTTCAACAAAAAATAGAATGCTTAGAATAATTCTTCACATTCACCTTAGTGATGGGCTTTAGAGGTAACAACACTTCCTCCTTGCTATCATTGTTAACTCCAACCTGCTCACACAAAGAAAAGATCAAGGAATCAAATCCCAATCCTGTAGTAGTAATGATAGTGGCAAAACTGATGATATTCTGATAAATCAAAGCTCCTATGTTGATGAGCTTTCCTTCCTGGATACAATAATTTAATGTCACTCTCTCTGGTCAGTTTACTGAGATGATTTATTGGTAGAAGACGAGCAGAAATAAAATGGTGCCAGACCTTTGAAGGTGCACATAACTTTGAAGTTAGGAAGTTAACTCTCCTCTCATTAGTGATCTTCTAAAGTCCTATTCCAAAAGTCAAGTAAGAAATAATCACGTCTAACTCCGCTTCAGTCATACTATAATTTGCATAAAAACATAACATATCAAGTGGCAGATGGTTAAACAAGTTGATTACCTCTAGTGAAAAAGTTACCAACTTTCCTTGAACCATGACTCTATTGTCTTCAGCCTTAGGGAGGTTTGCATAGAACTCCCTAACAACAGAAATAACCGCCATAATAGAGAAATAACAGAATCGTTCCCACATCGGTGAATGATCAAATCCTCAACGTCTCCACCTGGATTCCTAAAACACCACACCTGAATCAGTTTCTATGATTACAATGCATCATTGTACCGATCCTGAGCCTTTGAACTAACAAGTTTACTCAATTCAAAAGAGCTCTTTTCTTTGTTCGTTTTCATTCTTTGTGTCATTCTACAAATCTTATAATTCCAAAAATAACTTCAAAAATCAATTCTAAATTACTAAACTTAACTTCCAAAGTATAAACTACACTTCCCATGCAATTTTCATAGATTTTTTTTCTCATTGTTCACCATGAATAGTGAATTTTCAAATTTCTCAAAATGTGCTCAAAATACATAGTGAAAATCCAAAATTTATGCATAGAAATAAAGCTCTTACCTCAAGGAACTTGGATCTAGCAAATTTAACTTGATTCCACCAAGAAATCCTTACTTTAGATGTGACCTAGCCCTAAAAAATCACGAACTCATGAGGTTGAAGGTGGCGGTAGCATTAAAAATGGTGATTCTCCGACTAAAACTTCATTTTTAACCTTTCGCAAACTGGTTTTCGTGAACCAACACTTAAGCACAAGTAAATGGAGCTTAGGCTCCTGCCTCTTGGGTTGGCTCGAGCTTAAGTGCGAGACGTGGCACTTAAAAGCGAGTACACAATTTTTAAAATTTTCAAATTAAAGTAAAATGCACTATTTGCCCAAGTAAACTACCCCTAAATGGTCTCACAGCACTTAAATGACTATTTTCAACTTCCTTTAACTCCCCTCTCTCTCAAAATTCTTCATAATAACTATTTCAATTTGAGGCAAAAAATAACACAAATTTTTCACACAAACAAACTTATATTAATTCACAAGCAAGTACATATACCTTTAAACACTTAATTCTCACTCCAAATAGTCTTGGATGAGAAAATTTTCCTAAATACAAATACATAACAATCCTTTCACAATTAAACACATATAAGAAGTCAAAAATACTAAAAACAAGACTTAAACACTGAACCATATGAAATCAACAACTTCTAACACACAAATTATAACACTAAACTTAATTCCATTCTTCATTAGAAGGAACAAATTCCTATCATTCATTAGTCTCTCCAGGAATATAGAGTTGATAAAATCGATGGTGGTGAGGAGCTCTAATACTACCTTGTTCAATCTACTTCTGCTTTATGATCATCACCTTATATATTTCCTCTATATAACTAGTATGGCTAAATTGCATCTTCAATGGCCATCCAATATGCTCTAGATGTGCACGCAACTCAAGTATTTTGGTCTCCAATAAAGCCATAATATTCTCAATTTTGTTGATATTCTCTGATATCTCTTCAATACTAACGACTAAGAAACTGTTATACATCTCTTGTGCACTTTGACTAATGAACCTCTTCCTCATGGTTTCTTCCTTCTTCTTTAAATCCATCTTCTATGAAGACATTTTCTCTAAATCTCAATTTATCTTAGACTTTTATAGCTAGAAATGATCTTGGGTGAGATTCTTTCACAAAACCCTTCTATTTGTAGGCCTAAATCCTTCCAATAACTCTTAGACAAGTTTAGAAACTACCTTGCCATGTTTTTACAAACTAATTGGCTGTTAAAGCTTCTAGAATAATAATTTCGTACATGTGTTTAAACTGCCGCGCTTACACGCCGGATCTGGCGTTTAAGCGCCAATGCTCATTTTTGCACTAGTCAAATTCTCATTCTAACATGTCTTGGTCACTAAATAAAGTCTTAAAATCTTTACTAACACATAATAGTTTCAAAAACACTAACCAAATTTTCTTAATCACACACAAAATAACAATCAAAATAAAAACACTCTGATAACTATGGGTTGCCTCCCACAAAGTGCTAGTTTTACATTGTCAGCCCGACGTAACCAGTGCTTATTCTTGTTGACCCAACATCATTTCATCATTAAAATTATGTTGATCCCCTATAAAATCAGGTTTCAATTTATATCCATTAACTTTAAATATTTTCTTAGACTTAGGATCTTTAATATCCACAGCTTCATAAGGATAAACATTTATCACAACAAATGGACCCATCCACCCGGACTTAAGTTTGTCTGGAAATAATCTTAACTCTGCATTATGTAGCAAAACTAGTTGCCTTGGCTGAAAATTTTTACTAAGAATCCTTTGATCATGCACATCTTCATCTTTTCTTTATAAATCTTGGCACTCTCATAAGATTCATTCCTTATCTCTTCAATCTCATTTAATTGCAATATTCTTTTCTCACTACCATCATTCAAATTATAATTGAACTCTTTAATTGCCCACTATGCTTTTTGCTCAAGTTCAACTGGTAAGAGACAAGCTTTCTCAAATATTAGCCTATATGAGGACATTCTAGTAGGAGTTCTGTGTGCAGTCTTATAAGCCTATAAAGAATAGTCAAGCTTGACTGACCAATCTATTTTTGTTGGATTCACAGATTTTTCTATAATTCTTTTAATTTTCTGATTGGATAATTCAGCCTAACCACTTGTCTGAAGATGATAAGTGATACAACTAAAATATATAGTGTTTTTAGACACATTTTATACCAATTTTTTAGATATTATTCTTTAATGGAAGGTATTTTTTAGTTTTTCTTGCAAATACAAATAAAAATGGAAAAATACTTAAAGGAGTGAAAAATGATCAAATTTGGAGCAAAAAGGTGAAAAATTGTGTAAAAGGGTTTTACCGCCTAAGCGTCGGTTAAACAGAGATGGTCGCACCTAAGTGTCGAGACCCCATGCTTAAGCATTAATGGCTGTTACTAGATGAGTAAAATCAATTTTCACAAATTTTGAAGAGATTTTTGAGGCACCCATTGGCTTAATAGGTGTTTGTAACCACCATGGACAAAAATTATCATGAAAGGATGTGTTTCTTAGGTAAATACATCGAATAAAGACACATTTTGAAGAGATCCCAAGGCACCTCTTAGAAAACTATAAAAGAAAGAAGAGAGGACTTAGAAAAGAGTCCTGAAAATATTGGCAAGTTTTGAAAGTTCTTCTCTAGAGAGTTAGTTTGGAGAGATTTTCACGAACCACTTTTTATTTACTTTATCCTTTTTATTATTTTGTTTTGAGTAATTGTAAAAGAGAAGAGATTCAAAAGAGCTTCAAGAGTTTGGTGGGGGACCTGAGATTAGTTTTTATCTTTTTGGTTTAGACTACTTTTGATTTTAATTGAGAGTTGTTATTGGTTTAATAATGATTTCTTCTTTTAAACTAAAATGTGGTTTTGTTTTCTCCATGAATTTTGAGTAGTTTTCTTTATCTTTCTTCTTAAAATGATAAGTAAAGAAGTTTTGGATGAAAGTTGTGGAGAGTATTGATCTTCAATGATAGAAGAAGTTGTGATTATTTAAATACATGCACTTCATTTACTTCTTGATTTAGTCAATCCATATGTTAAAATTGGTTGTGAGAACAAGTAAGAACCGGGCTGGTATTATCTCAGTCAACAATTGGAAAGAATCACATGAGGTTGTATGAATGAGAATGTAGTTCATATGATCGAGTGCAAATAAATAGGGAAATATTCATTGATGGGTGTAGTGTTAGAGGACTTTAAAGTGACAGGTTAAAGCCCCCGACTTGGTTTATTTTTTTAGGTTTTGATACGAGAATGTTAGCCCCCAGGTGGAGGGAATCAAGGCAACACTAAAATGAGAGCTAGTATCTTCCCTGCTTAGCTAGTCTTCAGAACTATTCAAACTTTAGATTGACCAATGTTCTTTATAACATCTCTAGTAAAGGTAAAGAATATTATTGCTCCTATTTGACACAACAAGATTTGCATACTTCCACAACAGAATTCCTATACTTATTACTGATTCATTATAAGAAGAATGATATTTTCATATTAAATACTTTTCTTCTATAAAAACTTTAGTTATGATTTTAGGTTGTTACTATTTGGTCAAAATATCAAAAATACAAAAAACATTTAAATTTTATATTCCTGCAAAAAAATATTTTTAGTTTAAGTAATTATCTTTTTAAAAATAGAAAAACTTTCTAAAAAGTACATATTTTGTAATCTTCTCTGTGGGTTTGATATTTAGGACTTAATCAAAAAGTCATATATTACTTGATAACGATACGTATACTTGCGTAGTATCTCAATATAAATATATATAAATTAAAAAGTTAAATTCTTATTTTTCTTCAGGATCAAGTTTTGGTTTTGTTACAAAATAAGAAAGTATAAGTGAAGATTATAATTAGAACTATTGTTATACTATGCATAAGCATTAAGTACAGGATCATGTTTTTGGCGCCGTTTTCAGAGAGGAAAATTAAGTAAATTTTTATTTTTATAAAGTCTTATTTAAAGTTTAAATATTGTATCTTATTTGTATGTTTTATTTTATTTTATTTTATTTTATGTTAGTGTATGCGTAGTTCAGGTCATTATCAAAGCTTAAAGATCCTTGTAGCTTTACAATTTCATGTGCAATAGGAGATAATTTTTTTGGGAAAGCTTTCTGTTAAAGTTCCTTGTAGCTTTACAATTTCATGTGCAATAGGAGATAATTTTTTTGGGAAAGCTTTCTGTGATTTAGGTACAAGCATTATCCTTATGCCATTATCAATATTTAAAAGATTGGGATTAAGAATAATAATCCCTACTACTGTAACTCTATAGTTAGCAGATCGTTTAATAACCTATCCTAAAGGAGTTATATAAGATGTTCTAGTGAAAGTGCATCAATTTATCTTTCCTGTTGATTTCATTGTGCTAGATACGGAGGAAGATAAAAAGATACCTATCATTTTTTGGGGACCTTTCCTAGCCACAGGATGAGCAATGACAGATGTGTAGAAAGGGGAATTAAAAAGGTGTGTCAATGATTAAACTATTACTTTTAACATTTCAAAATCAATGAAATACCCTACAAAAGGTAAAGATGATGAATGCTATAGAATGGATGTTATAAGATATCTAAGTGAATGCCATTTCAAGACTAATTATGAAGAAAAATCTGAAGAAAAAGATTTGGAACATGAACAAGAAGAGGAATTAGATCAATGTGTAAACCTTTTCAAGGAAGATTCAAGTTATGTTCAAGAAAGTTTTGAAATTTTGGACACGATAGACAAAGATGAATCAATTTGTCCATCTATTAAAAAACCTCCAAAACTTGAGTTAAAATTACTTGCTGGTCATTTAAAATATACTTTTGTAGGAGATTCCTCTACTTTATCTTGTATAATTTCCTTGAAGTTAACAAAAGAAGAAGAAGAAAAGCTGATGAAAATTCTGAAAAATTTTAAGAAAGCTTTCGGATGGAAAATTGCTAATATTAAAGCAATCAGTCCTTCAATTTGTAAGCATAGAATTAATCTAGAAGGAAACTACAAACCCAGGGCTGATCCACAAAGGAGATTAAATCCTGTTATGAAAGGAGTTGTTAAGAAAGAAATTTTAAAGTGGTTAGATGTTGGAATTATCTACCCTATTTCAGATAGTGCATGAATTATTCCAATTCACTGTGTTTCTAAGAAAGGAGAACTATAACTGTGAATGAGCATAATGAGTTAATACCTACTAGTTACAGGGTGGCGAATATGAATTGATTATAAAAATTAAATCTTGCCACTAGGAAAGATCATTTTCCACTACCTGTTCTAGATCAAATGCTGGATAGACTAGCTGGGCACAAATACTTTTGTTTTCTGGATGGATATACCGGTTATCACCAAATTCAAATATCTCTTGAGGATTAAGAGAAAAAAATATTTACCAGTCCTTATGGTACTTTTGCTTTTTAAAGAAAGCCCTTTGGTTTATGTAATGCCCCTCCTACATTTCAAAGATGTATGATGACAATTTTTTGTGATTTAATTGAAAAAGGGATTGAACTTAATTTGACTCATGTTTAGAACATTTATCTGAAGTTCTTAATCACTGTGAAAAAACAAATTTAGTCTTTAACTAGGAAAAATGCCAATTTATGGTAGTAGGAGGAATTGTATTAGATTATCAAATATTAGAAAATGGTATGGAAGTAGATCCTGCTAAAATTCAAGTGATCACAAATTTACCTTATCCAACAAATGTAAGGAAAATTAGGAGTTTTTTAGGACATGCTGGATTCTACAGGTGATATATTAAGGACTTTTCTAAGATTGTTAAGCCTTTATGCCATTTACTAGAGAAGAATGCAATTTTCAATTTTGATGAGGAATGCCTAAAAGATTTTAAATAATTAAAAGAAAAAATAATCACTGCACTAATTATAGTTTTACCAAACTGGGAAAAACCTTTTGAATTAATGTGTGATGCAAGCAATTATGCTATTGGAGCTATTTTAGAACAAAGATATGATAAAATTTTTAAAGTTATTTACTATGATAGTAAAAATCTTAATGAAACTCAAATTAATTATACAAAAATTGAAAAAGAGATATTAGCAATAGTATATGCCTTTGATAAATTTAGATAATATTTCATTGGAACTCATTGTGTAGTGCATACAAATCATTCTGATATTAAGTATTTAATGAAAAGGAAAGATACTAAATAGAGACTTATAAGATGGATTCTTCTTTTACAAGAATTTGATTTTGAAATAGTAGATTAGAAGGGGAATGAAAATCAAATTGTTGATCATTTGTCTAAGCTTGAATTACAAAAACTACTTTTTTTTTGAAAAAGAAATTAATGACCATTTTCTAGATGAAAAATTGTTCATTGTAAATGAGTGGTGTATTCCATGGTATGCCGACATTATGAGCTATATTGTTAGTGATCTTAAACCCTATGGAATGAGCTACCAATAATTGAGGAAATTTATTTTTGAAACTAAGAATTATCTTTGGGATGAACCATATTTATATAAACAATGATAATATTTGATCATTCGAAGATGTGTACCATTAGAAGTAACTTATGAAATTATCCAAAAATGTCATAATTCTAATTTTGGGGGACATTTGGTGTTTATAAAACATCATACAAAATTCTACAATCTAGATTTTATTGGCCCACAATTTTTAGAGATGTTAATGCTTATATCAAAACTTGTGATAGATGTCAAAGAGTAGGCAATATTTCTAAAAGAAATGAGATGCCCCTCAATTATATGCTAGAAGTTGAAATATTTGATGTTTGGGAATTAGAGTTCATGGGACCATTTATACCATCTTTCGAAAATTTGTATAATCTGTTAGCAGTAGACTATGTATCCAAATGGATAGAAGCTATTTATTTACCTTTATGTGATGCTCAAAGTGTTGCAAAATTTTTGAAAATGAACATATTTTGTAGATTTAGGATGCCGAGAGCTATCATTACTGATGAGGGAAGTCATTTCAAAAATACCATTATGGAGAAGTTATTAAAGAAATATCATATAAATCATAGGATTGCTACTACTTATTATCCTCAGACAAGTGGTTTGACTGAATTATCCAATCAAAAACTTAAAAGAATTATGGAAAAATCTGTGAATCCAACAAAAATGGATTAGTCAGTCAAACTTGAATATGCTTTGTGGGCTTATAGGATTGCATATAGAACTCATATAAGAATGTCCCCATATCGGCTAATATTTGGGAAAGCTTGTCACTTACCAGTTGAACTTGAGCATAAAGTATGTTGGGTTATTAAAGTGTTCAATTATAATTTAAAAGATGTTGGTGAGAAAAGATTGTTACAATTAAATGAGCCTGAAGAGATAAGGAATGAATCTTATGAGAGTGTTAAGATTTATAAGGAAAAGATGAAAATGTGGCATGATAAAAAATTCTTACTAAAAATTTTCAGCCAGGGCAACAAGTTTTGCTATATAATGTAAGGTTAAGATTATTTTAAGGCAAACTTAAGTCTAGGTGGATGAGCCCATTTGTTGTGATAAAAGTTCATCCTTATGGAGCTGTGGATATTAAAAATCCTAATTCTGAGAAAGATTTTAAAGTAAATGGACATAGACTGAATCCTTATTATATTGGGGATCAACATAAATATAATGATGGAATGAAGTTGGGTCAACTAGAATGAGCGCTGGTTACATCGGGCTAACGACAAAAAACCAAGCCGCTTTATGGGAGGCAACCCAGAGTTATCAGTGTGTTTTTTCTTTTATTGTTGTTTTGAGTCTGATTAAGAAATTGAGGGTAGTATTTTTGAGTTAATTATGTTCTAATAATAATTTTTAGACTTTATTTAGTGCCTAGACATGTTAGAATAAGAATTTAGATGTTGAGTTGACTAGTGCAAAAATGTGCACTGACGCTTAAGTGCCAGATCCGACGCTTAAGCGCGGCAGTTTAATCACATGTGCAAATATCAATTTCTAGAAGGTGTAACTACAATTTAATTGGAATAAACATCTCTTGGTAATTTCTAGTCGTGCCTAGAAGTTATGAGGGGAATTAGGCCTATAAATAGAAGAGGTTTGTGAAAGAATTTCACCCCATATTATTTTTAGCCCTAAAATTTTAAGAAAAAGAGAGATTTAGAGAAAATGTCTTCATGTGATAAGGATTTTAAGAAGAAAGAAGAAGACATGAGGAAGAAAATCATTAGTCAAAGTGCATAGGAGATGTATAACAGTTTCTTAGCCGTTAGTATTAAAGGAATATCAGAGAAGATCAACCAAATGGAGAATACTATATCTATATTAGAGACTAAGGTGCTTGAATTGCAAGCTCATTTATAACATATTGGGTGGCAACTTAAGATGCAATTCAACCATACCAGTTATATACAGGAAGCAGATAAGACAATGTTCATTAAACAAAAGTGGATCGAAGATGATAGTATTAGAGCTCGTCACCACCGTCTATTTTATCAACTCTATATTCCTCGAGAGACTACTTAGAGACAAGAAGTTGTTCCTTTTAATGAAGAGTGGCATTAAGTTAAGTGTTAGGAATTTTGTGTTTAGAGTCATGTTTTTAAGTGATTTAGTGTTTATGTCTTGTTTTTAGTGTTTGTGTCACTTATGTGTTTAATTGTAAATGTGAGTTAAGTGTTTTGTACTTCGGAAAATTTTCTTATCAAAGGCTATTTGGAGAGAGAACTAAGTGTTAAATGTGTTTGTACTTATTTTTGAATTAATATAAGTTTGCTTTTGTGAAATTTGTGTTTTTTTAGCCTCAAATTGAATTAATTATTATGGAGAATTTTGAGAGAGAAAGGCGTTACTGGAAGTAAAAAAAGTCATTGAAGTGTTATGAGACCATATAGAGGTGGTTTACTTAGTCTAATAGTGTATTTTACTTAGAATTAAAAATTTCAAAAATTGTGCACTGGCGCCTAAGCACCACATCTCGTGCTTAAGCGCGAGCCAACCTGAGAGACAGACACCTAATCGCCACTTACCTGCGCTTAAGCGTCGGCTCAAGAAAATCAGTTTGCGAACGAGTAAAAGTGAATTTTAGGTCTAAAAATACCATTTTAACCCCTCTTATAGTCTTCCCCAAATCAAGTTCGCGATTTGAGGGCTAGGGCAAGTGAAATTTGGAGATTTCTTGGTGGAATCGAGAGAGATTTGCTAGATCCAAGTTCCTTGAGGTAGATGCTTTACTTCTATACAAAAGTTTTGGATTTTTACTATACATTTTATGCACCTTTGGAAGATTTTAAAAATTTACTATTCATGGTGAAAAGTGAAGAAAAATCTATGGAAATTTCTTGGGAAGTTTAGTTAGTGCTTTTGGAAGTTTAGTTTAGTGATTTAAACTTATTTTTTAAAGTTATTTTTGGAATTTATCAAATTTGTAGAATGACACCAAGAATGAAAAGCAGCAGAGGAAAGAGCCCATTTGATTCGAGCAAATTTTTCAGTTCAGAAGCTCAGGATCGATATAGTGATGCTCTATAGTCACGAAAATTGATTCAGGAGTGATGTTTTAAGAGTTTAGGTAGAGAAGTGGAAGACCTGATAGTCCGCTAATAGTGGAAACAGTTATGTTGTTTCTCTGATGTTACAGTGATTTCACTTGTAAGGGAGTTTTATGCAAATCTCGCAGAGGCTGAGGACGATCGAGTTATGGTTCGAGAGAAGTTGGTTCCTTTTACTATATAGGTAATCAACTTGTTTTACCATTTACCACCAGAGACTTTATGTTTTTATGCGAATTATAGTCCTACTGAAGCAGAGTTAGACGAGATTATTTCATATTTGACTATTGTGAGAGGACTTTGGAAGATTACTAATGAGAGGAGAGTAAATTTCCCAACTTCAAAGTTATGTGCACCTTCAAAAGCCTGACACTATTTCATTTATGCTCGTCTGCTTCTGAACAATAATCTCAGTGAAGTGACCAGAAAGAAAGCGACGTTGAATTATTGTATTCAGGAGGGAAAGCCCATCAACATAGAGGCTTTGATCTATCACACTATAATCAGTTCTGCTATAGATGCCACTACTGCAGGCATGGTATTTGCTTCCTTAATATTTTCTTTATGCGAGAAGGCTGGAGTAAAGTATGATAGTTGGGATGATGTTCCGTTACCTCTGAAGCCCATCACAAAGGTGAATGTGAAGACTTATTTTGGGCATTTGATTTTTGACTGGAGAGGAGGATTTTCCAGGATCTATGGATTAGAGATGTCTGTTGCATCTACCTCTGCTGCATCTTCATCTAGACCATCTACTTCACGTGCTTCTACATCTAGAAATGATACCAAGACTCAGGATAAGTTACTGTAGAAGAAGATGGATAATATCAATTTTACCACTGATAAGGTACAAAATTAAGAGCGTTTTGCAGATCATACTAATAGTTATAATAGAAGGAATAGTGACTATGAAGAGAAATTCCACACATCTATGGAGAGCCTGATTAGAGGGGAACGAGGAGTGCAATTTCCTCCACATCCTCAATATCCTGATTATGAGTCTGCAGAAAAATGGTACAGCGGTGATTCTGAGGATGAAGAGTAGAGCTGAGAGATTCATTTTATGATTATAATATGATGTGAACTATGCAATTTGAGCTTCCTACATTTGCATCTATGTGATGTTTTGGACTATGTTGTGTTTTGGACGTTTATGTTTTCTTATTATGACGTTTGTGGTAGTTAATATTTTATTTTTAAATTTTGGGGCAGTAACTGCTTTTATGTTTAGTATTGTGATTTAGTTAGTTTAAAACTTAACTTAATTTCATATCTGTTATAAAGCAGAAAATCTTGCTAGCTTAGATCTTAAACTTGAAATTCAGAAACTGCTACCCTGTATTTTTCTTTTATCATGTTAGTGTGTTGTTTGCTTTTATACCCACTATTTTGAAGTCTATTGAATTTCTACATGTTAAACTAAAATAAAAATATAGAAAATTTTATCAAAAATTAATTTTACTACTGTATTTAGTTTTATACTTATAAAATTAGGGTTTAAAATTTGTATTAGCTTGTTATTTTTAAATTTTCATTTTTGCTTATATATATCTAATGCTAAAGTGTTTAATCTGTTAAAAATTTAAGTTCGGGGCATGAAAAATGTTTTCAAAACTAGAATTTTATTTGTTGTTAAATGTACTACAAGTGAATTTGATTTTAAAAGAAAAATTGATTATGTATATGAAATTATATTAGGGAAGTAAAATTTGATTTTAGAAATGAGTAAGAAAATTTAGTTAAAATTTCAAGAAATGAAGAAAAACTTTAAGTTAAAAATTTTTAGTATAGAAAATTGTTAATATAAGTAACTATCTTTGGTAAGAAAAATTGTATTTTTGAAAAATTTTGATAATTTAGAATTTTATTTTTAATACTTAAATTTATTTTATTTGAATGATTTTCAAAACTATTATTATATTTATAAGTAAAAGTTTTATATCAAGCTTTACTTTAGCAAAGGAGAAGTGGAATTCAAAATCATTAAAGGCCTATCCAGATATAGTGATCTTTACCTGAAAAAGAAAAAGAAAATAAAAGAAAAAGAACAAAAAAGAAAAAGAAAAGAAAAAGAAAAGGAATGTAAGGGAGGAGAAACTTGAGGATTAGTGCCTGATCAAAAATTGGTTCAACATTTGATCTTTTTAAAGTATAAGACTTCATAAAATCTTAAGCTTATAAACATAATATAGTAAGTCAATTATTTTTTATAAAAATTTTTAAGTAGAGAAAATAAAAAAAACTAAAATCTAAATTTAGAGAACTTACAATATTTCTGAATTAGATAGGAACTAAAATTTTCATAGTTCTTAACATTCAAAATTTTCAAACTTTAAGTTAGTCTCATTTACTAATTATTTTTTCTAAGTTGGACTACTATATTTCTAAATCTAAATTTTAGTAACTCCTAAAGAAATTCATATACATATCATACATATTCGGTTTTTAAAGATTGAAGATTCACTGAGGACAAGTAACACTTTAAGTTTGGAGGATTTTGATACACCTAAAATATATAATGTTTTTAGACACATTTTTATACCTATTTTTTAGATATTGCGCTTTAATGGAATGTATTTTCTTGTTTTTCTTGGAGATACAAGTAAAAATGGAAAAATGCTTAAAAGAGTGAAAAATGATCAAATTTGGATAAGAAAGGTGGAAAATTGTGTAAAAGAGTTTTGGCGCCTAAGCGCCAGATCTGGAGGTTAAGCGCCAATTAAACAGAGAAGGCCGCGCCTAAGCACCAATACCTCACACTTAAGCGCCAGTGGCAGTTACTAGATGAGTAAAATTGGTTTTCACGAATTTCGAAGTGGTTTTTGAGGCACCCATTGGCTTAATAATAGGTTGTAACCACCATGGATGAAATTTATCATGAAAAGATGCGTCTCTTTGGAAAATACATCAAATCAAGACACATTTTGAAGAGATCCCAAGACACCTCTTGGAAAACTATAAAAGAAAGAAAAGAGGACTTAGAAAAGAGTCCTGAAAATATTGGAATGTTTTGAAAGTTAGTGTTTGGGGAGTTAGTTAGGAGAGATTTTTAGGAACAACTTTTTATTTACTTTATCCTTTTTGTTATTTTTTTTTGAGTTATTGTAAAAGAGAAGATATTCAAAGGAACTTCAAGAGTTTGGTGGAGGACTTGAGATAAGTTTTTATCATTTTTTTTTAGACTACTTTTGGTTTTAGTTGAGACTTATTGTTGGTTTGACAATGCTTTCTTCTTTTAAACTAGAGTGTGGTTTTATTTTCTTCATAGATTCTGAGTAATTTTTTTTATCTTTCTTCTTAAAATGATAAGTAATTAAGTTTTGGATGGAAGCTGTGGAGAGTATTGCTCTTTAATGATAGAAGAAGTTGTGATGATTTCAATTCATGCACTTCATTTACTTCTTGATTTAGGCAATCCAGATGTTAAAATTTGTTGTAAGAACATGTAAGAACCGAGCTGGTATTGTCTCAATCAACAATTGGAAAGATTCACAAGAGGTTTTGTGAATGAGAATGTAGTTCATATGATTGAGTGCAAATAAATAGGAAAATATTCATTAATGGGTGTAGAGTTAGAGGACTTTAAAGTGATAGCTGAAAGCCCCCAACTTGGTTTATTGTTTTAGGTTCTGATACGAGAATGTTAGCCCTGAGGTGGAGGGAATTGAGGGAACTCTAGAGTGATAGCTAGTATCTTCCGTGCCTAGCCAGTCTTCAGAACTATTCAAACTTTAAATTAGCCAATGTTCTTTATAGCATCTCTAGTAAAGGTAAAGAATATTATTTCTCCTATTTGACACAACAAGATTTGCATACTTCCACAATAGAATTTCTATACTTATTACTGATTCATGATAAGAAGAAAGATATTTTCATATTAAATACTTTTCTTCTACAAAAACTTTAGTTATCTTTTCAAGTTGTTACTGTTTATTAAAATATCAAAAATACCAAAAATATTTAAAGTTTAAATTCCTGCAAAAATCATTTTTAGTTTAAGTAATTATCTTTTTAAAAATAGAAAAACTTTCTAAAAATTGCATATTGCGTATCTTCCCTATGGGTTCGATATTCAGGTCTTAATCAAAAAGTCCTATGTTACTTGATAAAGATACGTATACTTGCATAGTATCCCAATATAAATATATATAAATTAAAAATTTCAATTCTTATCTTTTATCAATATCAAGTTTTTGGTTTTATTGCAAAAGAAGAAAATATAAATGAAGATTAGAATCAGAATTATTGTTATACTATGCATAAGCATTAAGTACGGGATCAATAAGCCATAGCAATCCTATGACTTATATGATATTTCTTTAATAACTTCTCCATTATGGAATTTATAAAATGACTTCCCCCATCAGTAATGATAACTCTCGGCATCTTAAATCTATAAAATATGTTTTTTTTTAAAAATTTTGCAGCACTTTGAGCATCACATCAAGGTAAAGCAACAACTTCTATCCATTTGGATACATAGTCCACTCCTAACAGAATATATAAGTTTTTGAAAGATGGTATAAATGGTCTCATGAAATCTAATCCCAAAACATCAAATATTTCAACTTCTAACATATAATTGAGAGGCATCTCATTTCTTCTAGAAATATTGCCCACTCGTTGACATCTATCACAAGTTTTGATGTGAGCATTAACATCTCTAAAAATTGTAGGTCAATAAAATCCAGATTGTAAAATTTTGTATGTTGTTTTATCAACACCAAAATGTCCCCCAAAATTAGAATTATGACATTTTTTGATGATTTGATAAGTTTCTTCTAATGGTCCACATCTTCGAATAATCAGATTCTTTCCTTGTTTATATAAAAATGGGTCATCCCAAAAATAGGTCTTAGCTTCAGAAATAAATTTCCTCTTTTATTGGTATGTTATTCCATAGGGAATAATATTGCTAAAAATAAAGTTCACAGTGTCGGCATACCACGGAACACGCCACTCATTAATAGTGAACAATTTTCTATCTGGAAAATGTTCATTAATTTCTTTTTCAAAATAGAGTGATTTTTCTAACTCAAGCCTGAACAAATGATCAGCAATTTGATTTTTAGTTCCCTTTCGATCTACTATTTCAAAATCAAATTCTTACAAAAGATGAATCCATCTTATAAGTCTAGGTTTAACATCCTTCTTTTTCATTATATAATTAATAGCAAAATGATTTGTATGCACTACATAATGAGTTCCAATTAAATATGATCTAAATTTATCAAAAGCATATACTATTGCTAATAACTCTTTTTCAGTTGTTGAATAATTGATTTGAGTTTCATTAAGAGTTTTACTAATATAGTAAATTACTTTGAAAATTTTATCATGTCTTTGTACTGAAACAACTCCTATAGCATAATCACTAGCATCACACATCAATTCAAAAGGTTTTCCCCAGCTTGGTGAAACTATAATTGGAGCAATGATTAATTTTTCTTTTAATAAATTAAAAGCTTTTAGACATTCTACATCAAATTTTAAAATTGCATCTTTCTCCAGTAAATGACATAAAGGCTTAGTAATCTTTGAAAAGTCTTTAATATATCGCCTGTAGAATCCCACATGTCCTAAAAAACTTCTAATTTCCCTTACATTTTTTGGATAAAGTAAATTAGCTATCACATGAATTTTAGAATGATCTACTTCCATACCATTTTTTGATATTTGATGACCTAATACAATTTCTCCTACTACCATAAATTGGCATTTTTCCCAATTAAGGACTAAATTTGTTTCTTCACAATGCTTAAAAACTTTAGATAAATGTTCTAAACATGAGTCAAATGAAGTTCTAAATAATGAAAAATCATCCATGAATACGTCAATCCCTTTTTCAGTTAAATCACAAAAAATTGCAATCATACATCTTTGAAATGTTGCAAGGGCATTACATAAACTAATGGGCCTCCTTCTAAATACAAAAGTACCATAAGGACTGGTAAAAGTTGTTTTCTCTTTATCCTCAGGAGATATTTGTATTTAGTGATAACCAGTGCATCCATCCAAAAAACAAAAGTATTTTTTGCAACTAGTCTATCTAGCAGTTGATCTAGAAAGGGTAATGGAAAATGATCCTTCATAGTGGAAAGATTTTATTTTCTTTAATTAATGCATATTTTCCACCCTATAACTTATCTGGTAGGTATTAATTCATTATATCCATTCACAATTACAGTTACTCATCCTTTCTTAGGAATGCAATGAATTAGACTAACACATGTAGATAATTCCAGCATCTAACCACTTTAAAATTTCTTTCTTAACAACTTCTTTCCTAACAGGATTTAGTCTCCTTTGAGGATCATCCCTTGGTTTGCAGTTCTCTTTTATATGAATTCTATGCATACAAATTGAATGACTGATTCCTTTAATATCAGTAATTGTCCATCTAAAGGCTTTCTTAAAATTTTTTGAAATTTTCATCAACCTCTCTTCTTCTTCTAGCATTAATTTTGAGGAAATTATAACTGGTAAAGTAGAGGAATCTCTTAAAAAGACAAATTTTAAATGTTCAAGAAGTAACTTCAGCTCAAGTTATGGAGGTTTTTCAATTTACGGACAAAATGATTTATCTTTGTCTACCATATCCAAAATTTCATAACTTTCTTGAACATAGTTTGAATCTTCCTTAAAAAGTTCTTCACATCAATCTAATTCCTCTTCTTGCTCGTGTTCCAAATCTTTTTTTTTTTTCAGATTTTTCTTCATAAGTTATTTTAAAATAGCATTCACTTAGATATCTTATAACATCCATCCTATAACTTTCAACATCTTTACCATTTGTAGGATATTTCATTGATCTTGAAATATTGAAAGTAACAGTTTAATCATTGATGCACATTATTAATTCCCCTTTCTGCATATCTATCATTGCTCCTTATGTGGCTAGGAAAGATCTCCCTAAAATGATCGGTATGTCTTTATCTTCCTTCATATCTAGCACAATGAAATCAATAGGAAAGATAAATTGATCCACTTTCACTAGGACATCTTCTATAACTACTTTAGGGTATGTTATCGAACAATCTGCTAACTGCAGAGTTACAGTAGTTGGAGTTATTTCTCCTAATCCTATTCTTTTGAATATTGATGATGGCATAAGGTTAATGCTTGCACCTAAATTACATAAAGCTTTCCCATAAAATTTTTCTGCTATTGCACATAGAATTGTAAAGCTATTAGGATCTTTAAGCTTTTCATGAAGTTTTTTTTAATCATAGCACTGTACTCCTCACTAAGTGCAACAATCTCATTATCTTCAAACTTCTTTTTTCGGTTGAGAATATCCTTCAAAAACTTTACATAGCTTGGCATTTGTTCTAAGGCTTCAACAAATGGAATGTTAATTGTAAGCTTCTTAAATAATTCCAAAAATTTTGAAAATTGCTTATCCAACTTCTGTTGACAAAGTCTCTGAGGAAATGAAGGTGGTGGTTTTTCCAAATCAAATTTTAGTGGAGAAATAGGTCTTTCAAAATATTTTGGAGCGTCCTCTTTTGATTCTTCAATTTCTTCACTCTCTACATCAATTTCTTTTTGAACCCTACCTTTAAACTCTCTTCCGCTTCTAAGTTGAACGACTTTTACTTGCTTTTTATTCTAGTCTTTTGGATTTGATTCAGTATTACTTGGAAGTGTTTCTTGGGATCTTTTACTTAATGAATATGCTATTTGCCAAAGTTGATTCTCAATATTTCTAATTGTAGCTCCTTGACTTTGTAATTGATTTCTCATTTGTAACACCACTTCTTCTATAGACAACTTCTTCTCCTTAAACTGTGTATTATTGTTGAAACCTGGAGGATAAGTAGATCTATAATTATTATTCTCTTGATTGTTCCAGTTTCCCAATGGATTTACTCGGTTGTTCCCCCATTGCTAATTATTACCATCTGAATTGTTATTCTAGTGAAGTTTGGGATGGTTTTTCCAGCCTGGGTTATACTAATTTGAATATGAGTTATTCCGCTTATTATTTATGGCATTCAAAGTTTCTAGTGATGCTTGAGAATCTACCATGTAGCCTAATGAATTTTCTTCAATCATGGAAATTGATTGAGAAAAATTCATTCTAAATTGGTCTAACTTCCTTCAAATTGCAGCAACTTGATTTGCTAACATAGTAGATGCATCAGATTCATGAATATTGGCTACTTTCTTAGGATTCACCCTCTTAGAAGGCCATTGAAAATTATTGGTAGCCATTTCTTCAATTAAAGCATAGGCGTCATGAAATGGTTTTGATCAATGAACCACCAGAGCGACATCGATAATTGATCTAAGAGATCTAACTAATCCTTTATAAAAAGTTTGAATTATCAACCAATCTGGTATATTATGGTGTGGACACCTTCTTAAGAGTTCCTTAAATCTTTCTCATGCTTCAAAAATAGATTCCCCTTCAAACTGATTAAAAGATGTAATATCATTTCTAAGTTTCACAATTTTTTATGATGGAAAATATTTAGCAAGGAATTTTTTTTGCTAAATCACCCCAAGTTCTGATAGATCTAGGTGCTAACGAATTCAACATCTTAGCTTTATCCATCAGTGAGAAAGGAAATAACCAAAGTCTTATGACATCATCTGATAGACCATTGTATATAAATGTTGCGCACAATTCTAGAAATTTGGCAAGATGTAAATTTGTATATTCAGTTTGTCATCCCCCAAACTGATTATTTGATACCATTTGGATAATGGCAGGTTTAAGCTCAAATGAATTAGCCACTACAGTAGGTTTTTGAATACTATAATGAAGTTCATCTACAGTAGGGTTGGCATAATCTCTTAAAGATCTAAACTCTTGATGAATTTTAGTATTTTGATCATTTTGGTTTGCCATTTCTGTAATTTTTTTGGATTTTTCAAGATTTTTGATTTTTTTGGCTTTTCTAATTTTTCTAACAGTTCTCTCTAATTCATAATCGTAGGGCATTAGTCCTTCAGAAGCTGAACTATGCATACACTAACATAAAATAAAATAAAACTAAACGCACATAAAATAAAATACAATAACTTAAAGTTTAAATAAGACTTTTTAAAAATAGAAATTTGCTTTTAAATCAATAGATTTCTTACAATTTTCATTTCAATTCCCTTGCAACATTGCCAAAAACTTGATCTCGAAACTGCTTATATGCAACAATAAATAATAATTATGACTATATTTTTCACTTATATTTCCTTATTTTTGCAACAAAACCAAAAAATTGATCTTGAAGAAAAATAAGAATTTAACTTTTAATTTATATATTTGGGATACTATGCAAATATACATATCGTTATCAAGTAATATAGAACTTTTTGATTAAGACATGAATAATGAACCCATAGGGAAGATGTGCAATATGCACTTTTTAGAAAACTTTCTATTTTTAAAATGACAATTATTTAAACCAAAGACATTTTTGCAGTAAAGAAAGTTTAAATATTTTTGGTAATTTTAATATTTTGACAAAAAATAGAACAAACTTAAAAAGGTAAATTGAGTTTTTATAGAAGAAAAACACTAAATATGAAAATATCTTTTTACTTATCATGAATCAGTAATAAGTATAGGAATTATGTTGTGGAAGTATGTATATTGTGTTGTGTCAAGTAGGAGCAATAAAATTTTTTACCCTTACTAGAGATGCTATAAAGAACATTGGATAATTTAAATTTGAATAGTTCTGATGGCAAGCTAGGCAGGGAAGATACTAACTCTCACTCTAAAGTTTCCTTGATTCCCTCCACTTGGGGGCTAACATCTTGTATCAAAACCTAAAACAATAAACCAAGATGGGGGCTTTAACTTGTCACTTTAAAGTCATCTAACTCTACACCCTTCCATGAATATTTCCTTATTAATTTGCACTCAATCATATGAACTAAATTCCCATTCATACAACCTCATCTGATTCATTCCAATTGTTGACTGAGATAATACCTGCCTTGTTCTTACATGTTCTCACAACAAATTTTAACATTTGGATTGGCCAAATCAAGAAGTAAATGAAGCACACAGGTTTGAGTCATCATAACTTTTTCCAATATTAAAAATCAAAACTCTCCACAACTTCCATCCAACACTTAATTACTTATCATTTTAAAAAGAAAGATAAAGAAAAATACTCAGAATCCATGGAGAAAACAAAACAACACTAGTTTAAAAGTAGAAATTTTGTTAAACTAACAACAAGTCTCAATTAAAACCAAAAGTAGTCTAAAATAAAATATAAAAACTTATCTCAAGTCCTCCACGAAACACTTGAAGTTCCTTTGAATCTCTTCTCTTTTACAACACTCTCAATATAAAACTAAAATAAAAAGGATAATATGTAGTGCCCAAAAATCTCTCCAACTAACTCCCCAATTTTAGAACTTTCAAAACTTTCCCAATACTTTCAGGACCACTTTCAAAGTCCCAATCTTCCTTCTTTTATAATTCTCCAAAAGGTGCCTAGGTATCTCTTCATAATGTGTCTTAAATTGATGTATTTCCCCAAGAAATGCATCCTTTCACAATAAATTTCATCCATGGTGGTTGTAAACACCTATTAAGCCAATATTTGCCTCAAAAACCTCTTCAAAATTTGCAAACTATGAATTTACTCATCCAATACTGCTAGTGGCGCTTAAGCGCGGGGTCTCTAGCGCTTAGGTGCGACCTTCTCTGTTTAATCGGCGCTTAAGCGCCGGATCTGGTGATTTGGCACCAAAACACTTTTACATATTTTCACCTATTTGCTCCTTTAAGCATTTTTCACCTTTTTACCTGTACCTGAAAGAAAAACATAAAAATACCTTCCATTAAAGCGTAATATCTAAAAAATAGGTATAAAAATGTGTCTAAAAGCACTACCTATTTTAGGCGCATCAAAATACTGAAAAATTTTCTAAAGACTTAAAAATTTATTTGTTCTAAATTGTGCTTAAAATAAATTTGATTTTGATTTGAAGAAAAATGATCATGTATATAAAGTTCTATTAGGGAAGCAAAATTTGAACATAGAAATGAGTAAGAGAATTTAGTTAAAATTTATAGTAATAAAGAAAACTTAAAGTTAATTTTTATTGTGAAAAATGCTAAGTATAGTGTAACTATCCTTAGTAAGAAAAATTATATTTTTGAAAAATTTAGATGATTTAGATTTTTATTTTCAAAACTTAAATTTCTTTTCTTGCAAGTAATTTTCAAAACCTATTATTATGTTTTTTAAGTGAATGAAAAATATCAACTCTTTGCTTTGGGAAAGGAAGAGTGGATTCAAAATTATTAAAGGCTTATCGAGATATAGTAGTCCTTGCAAGAAAAAAAAAGAAAAATGAAAAAAAAAGAAATGAAAAAGAAAATGAAAAAGAAAATAAAAAGAAAAGAAAAAGAAAAGAATAATTGAAAAAGTGAGGAGAAGCTTAAGGATTAGTGCCTAATCAAAAATTTGTTCCACATATGATCTTTATAAAGTATAAGACTTGAGAAAAACTTAAGTTAGAGGATATAATATAGTAAGTAAAATTATGCTTAATAAAAATTTTTAAGTGGAGAAGATAAAATGCCTAAACTCTATATTTGGAGAATCTACAATATTTCTGAATCAGATAGAAACTCATATTTTCATAATTCTTAACATTAAAATTTTTAAACTCTATGTTGGCCTCATTTACTAATATTTTTTTAAATTGAACTACTATATTTATACATCAAAATTTTAGTGACTCCTAAAGAAACTCATATACATCATCTACTTATTTAGTTTCTAAAAGATTGAAGGGTCACTTCATGACAAGTAACATTTTAAGTTTGGGGGATTTTGATGCACTTTAATGAAAGGTATTTGAGTATTTTTTTTTCAAGTACAATCAAATTGATGAATGTTAGTGTCAGTTTTGAGTGTTAGTTTGTGTTATGAGTGAAGGAAGAGAATTCAAAGGAACTTCAAGATGTTTGGTGGAGAGGAATTGAGATAAGTGTTTTTCTTTGTGACTACACTTGGTTTTAATTTAGATTTTTTGTTTGTATGCATGATTTCTACTTTTAAGCTCATGTGTAGTTGTGTTTACTCCATGGATTCTGAGTAATTTTATTTATCTTTTTCCTTAAATTGATAAGTGATTAAGTATTTAAGGGAAGTTGTGTGAACTATTAGACTTCAATGTTGGAAGAAGTTGTGATGATTTGAAACCTTGCACTTCATTTACTTCATGATTTGACCAATTAAGATGTTAATTCCTATTGTGAGAACATGTAAGATCCAAGATGACATTTTCTCAGTCAACAAATGGTTAGAATCACATATTCATTTCATGGATGAGAATTTAGTTCATGGGGTTGAGTGCAAATAAATAGAAAAATAAACTTTTCAATTGTGTAGAATTAGCAGATTTTAGAGTGAAAGGATAAAGCTCCCAATTTGATTTATAGTTTTAAGTTTTGATACGAGATGTTAACCCCAAGGTGGAGGGAGAAGAGAGAACTTTAGAGTAAGAGCTAGTATCTTCCCTACCTAACCGGTCTTCAAGAATATTCAAAGTATAAATTAGCCAATATTCTTTGTATCATCTCTAGTAAGGGTAAACAATATTATTGCTCTTATTTGACACAACATTTAGAATGCTTCCACAACAGAATTTCTATACTTATTAGTGATTCATTATAAGTAAAAAAATATTTTATTTATATTGTATTCATCTTGCAAATATTTAATTAAGTTAAATAGTTGCTTACTTTATTTTTATAAATCAAAAGTTACAAAAAAAATCAAATTTTCATTCTTATTATGTCATCTTAAGTTTAAGTAAGAATACTTTCCTAAGTAGATTTTTGTCATCTAAACTTTCTAGTTTTCTAAAGCGCATATTATTATTTTGCCCGTGGGTTCGATATTCTAGGCTTAATAAAAAAGTCCTATATTACTTGATAACTATTGGTATACTTGTGTAGTATCCCATATTTAAATATTATAATTGTATTCTTATTTGTTTCATAATGGAAAACTTACCTAGCTTTTGTTGTGGATCAAGTTTTTGACTTTGTTGTAAATTAAGAATAACTATAAAAGAAACTAAGCATATAATAGCATACATTGCATTTTGCTTCTATATAGAAAGTGGAGACCAATTACCATAGTTATATTCCATTGTTCCTTTTCATTTTTTAAAGGCTTGACATCTTGATTGACTAACATAACTAGATTTGTCATTTTGTTTCATTATTTCCAATTTAGTTATGGTAAAATTATAGTAATTATATGTTTGTTGGGGAATCAATTGGATCATCATTCTTATTCAAAATTTCACCCAAACATGTAAGTTAGGATAATATTTACATTTATCCCATTTCATTTTTTGCACCGCATCAAATACTTTTCTTCAAAAACTTATTATCAGGACAAATTTTGTCGATTACTCAGGACTTCAGTTTTGCATGTGCCAATCTCATTTTTTTTTTAATAAATTATTTTTATGTATTTTACATGTATCATTCAATGACTTATTTTATACGGATAATTAAAGACAAATTACTTACTACACTGTTAGACCTATCTGTAATTGTCTCTATTTTATAATATGATTCTTGGCTCGTTCAGGCTCATACTATTGCATGCCATATAAATTATTTCTCATGAGTGCTGCAATATTAAATGACGAGCATGCAATGCATGACAATGTGTTAGATTCACTTATTCCACAATAAATGTTACTATACTACATATTGCAAACGAGCATTGAAATCTCTTATTTTGCAATAGTTTATTTTTAATCATATCACACTTTCTTTTGGTTTTGTCCGCATCATGACAAAATAACAATTGAAAATATTGCATTTTGAAAAAGAACATTTGCAATCATAAAATATGGACTAAATATTATTTTATGAAGGTGAAATTCATAAGTGCTCCTACATTATTAGTTCAAGGTCATTAATTAAGGTGACAACCTTTATATTATTATATTCATAAAGTGTTATGTATTATTATTAGTACAGCTAAGATCTGCTTTATTGTTTAATATAAAGATTAAACTGCGGTTTTCATTATGGCCAGCATATCCCAGTCACTAATATCATCATTTTCACAGAAAACTTTTCAATATCGGCAGAAAAATTATTCTAGAGCATCTATTAAAATATTTAATTTGATTGCAGCTATATTAAGTTTTTGGGGCACCTATTTACATAACACTCGACGATACAATTTAGAGAACTAGCCCACTTTTTCGTTCTGTTTTTTTAACTCACTCACATATCAAAATTCACAATAAAATCACTGATCAGTTTTTTTCATTTTTTATCAAATTTCCAAACGTTTTGTCGTGGCATGGATAATTGCACTGGTTTGATGGTTCAAAAAATTGACTATTATGCATATAATAATATTGTGGTTAAAATTTGTGCCACTTGAATCTGAACAAAGGGATCAATTTTAAAATTTTCTATAGAAAATATGAAAAATCGATTCATTAGAATCTTTGGTAAGGCAAAATTAAGTAGAATAAAAGTATTTTTTTTCTTATATGAAACAGAGCTGAAACAACAAAATATAATTTTCAATTAAATCTCAGAGAAACTGATTTAATATTTAATTGTATAAGAAAATTCTATTACCCTGTCGTTTTAAAATTTTGTCGACATTAATTTTTTTTCTTAATTTTAGCATTGAAAAAATGCATTGTTGATATTCTCTGCCATAATTTATAAGAAGAAGATTTACATACATATCTCTTTATCATATGTTTATATATATTTGACACCTAAACTTTAATTGTCACATATGTGTGATCTTATCTATGGATGAAAATACATGTTTCACTTTTTAACTGTTAAAATAGATATATGTTTGATGTGATATAAAATATGTGAGTGATATTAGTGTAAATGATAATATTTAATGTTAAATTTGGAAATGCATATCATTGGGTGTTATGTATGTCTACATTAAAAATGTGACTATACGAATCTCGAGAAGATCCAATGGATCACATGAAGACAGTAGCAATAGCCTGAGTAGATCAATAACAATCCAATCGGTCGTCTAGGTCGACCGAGTGTTAGTCCGACCGAACCAAAGAGTACTGCACAATGATACCGAAAGCAATCTAACCAACACAAAAAGTATTCTCAAAAACATTGGTCGCCTAACAAGGGCTTCGCCTATATATAATCTTTGACCAAAAGTAGGTTACCTGTCAGATTACGGTAGCGTGCCCTCTGCCTAATAGAATTATCCTACCAAAGGATAATGAGTTTTCACAATGGATTCCTCAGAAAAAGTGCTTGAAGGTGGTTTAGTCATTTGAATGTTATTTTGGCCAACGAAACAAATATTAAATGACCAAGCCAAACAGTTACAAATATGATATGGTGTCCAGGATAATTACAGACATGGATTGACACCATCAAGTGTTGCAAGGTCAAAGTAAGCCCAATTCAATTACAAACAATATAATGGTATAATGAATAATAAATAATTGTATTGTTACTATTAAATAATGGATATCAGGTAATTTATTAGACTGCTTCATATGACTTATAAATCTGAGCCTCATTTCTTTTTAAAAGACAATGGAATATATTCCCAAAAAAAATTGATTCTATTTTTACTTGTCTTTCTCTACTCCTCTTTTTTCCTATTCCTCTCATCCAACCAATGCTCTATTACCTGTGCGTGACCCGAGGGACATTTTTAAATTTAACATCTTAAAAGGCGTAGTGAGCATGAAGTCATACCTGTAACAAGAAGAGGAGTGTGTAATGAAGAGGGAACACACAGAGGAGAAGCTTCTAACATTGAGTCTTTTAGGGGATTCATTCAACAACCCATTTAAGAGAAGCAAGATCAGATGCAGCTCAAACTGTAAAGTTGACTCAATTGATATTTGAGGTGAGAGCACAACCTCTCCCACAGCCTATTCCTCCAACATCTGAACTTCAAGGTCAACAAGTAGCTCAAGGAGCCAAGCAGATAAAAGAATCCCAAAACCAAGATATTGTTGGATCTATGTTGAGAAGAAGACCACAAACAACACAATAGAACCACAAACGGGACATATCAAAGTTTATCACCTAAAAGAGAATGTGTTCTACCAGCAAATCATTGAAGCTAAACCTCCAAAAAAGTTCAAGGTTCCCTCCTTGGAAGCATACAAAGGCCAAAGAGAGTCGATCGACCATATTGCTTCCTTTGAGTCAATGCTCAAGATTTCTAATGCATTAACATGTTGACTTTTCTACACCACCCTGATAGATGCAGCTCTTAGATGGTTCAATAAAATCTTAAGCATTATAAATTCCTTCGAAGGGTTCAAGATACTATTTATGGTGCAATTTGCTAGCACCGACTAACTGCTTAAGGATTCAGAATCTTTATTGTTCATTAAAAAATGACTTAATGAGAGCCTACTATTTATGTTACATGATTTTGGAAGGAGATCCTCAAGAACTAGAACTTAGAGCCAGTGAACACTAAAGTTGTACTAGCACAAGGGCTGAAGAATGTTCCTTTTAGATATTTCTTAGGTTTCTGGAAACCTAAAAATTTTGTTTAACTCTTAGAGTTAGCCATTAAATAAATCGTGGCAGAGGAGCACATGAACCCACCTATTTCAAAAGGCTAGAAGTTTGATAGTTGATCAGACAAAAAAGTTTCATGTGATGAGGGTGGAGAGAGAATGATGGCCCTCTTCATAAGCTTGTAAGGAGCTAGTCAACTTGTAGAAACAGAGATTCCTACAAAAATTTGTGTAAGTGAAGTTGATTGAAAAATTGTTCAATCAATGATCTGGGGGCATCGTGACCCACTCAGCTAAGGGTTATAGTGACAGAACTTGTGGAGCCTAGCCAAGATGAGGTATTTCTGCAAGGATACACTGATGAGAATAGAAGCTCATCTCCAAAATACCAACAAGTATTGTAAGTACCATAAAGAATAGAAACATGATATGAAGGACTACAAAAGCCTCTAATGATTGGCTGAAGGATTGATTTGATTTGGGAAGCTCAAAGAGATAATGGACCCAGAAAGGGTTGCTTGACAACAGAAAAAAAGAATCTGTAGAAGATGATTCAAACGAACTTCTCTAAGCCAACACTATCCACATAGTAGAGATAATACTAGTAATAATAAGAGGTGATTTGATCTGATGAACTAACAGAAAATGGAGCCAGTTGGGTGAATATTTTGTTGTGGCTTCCATTTGAAAAAGGAAAACTCACCTCTAATCATTTTTGCCAATGTTAATCTTCCTCTTACTGCAAATCCCTATAATGATGCCATCTTCATCACTGCACAAATTAATAACTACCATGTAGGAAGTATTTTGGTTGACATGGGTAGCTTGTAGAGCATTCTATTCAGTGAGACTTTCAACAAAATGAACTTGACGACCAAATTTCTAATTGCACCAACTGTTCCACTATATGACTACTATGGAAAAAATAAAGGAGGCACTTTGCATAATTATGTTATCTACCACTTGAGGAGATGATGGAAACAATTTCACTAATATCAAGTCTAATTAGTGTTTGATGCATCGCTAATGTATAGTTCTATCTTTTTTTGTTCGCTCATCAATAATTTTTGGGTTGTAGTGTTTACATACCACTTAGAAGTGAAACTTGCTTGTAATGAGGAGATTGTCTATATATGTTGTCAATCGCCAATTGGAATTTTGTCCGTTGCTTTTAATTTTTATATATATCGAATTTTAATTTTGATAAAATGAGACTAAATGGATCTCACTTATTTTATAGTTGAAGTAATCGAGCATAACATCAAAATTAATATGTCATCCCGAGAGATAGGCATACTGCTTGACTGTGGGCTCGATTATATAAACTAAATATTTCATGACATTTCTTTGGTCGGCAAAACTTAAATATGGTTGAAAAATCCCATTTCTAATACAAAAAGACTAGATATGATTTAGATTATCTGGGTTACCAATTCTCTATAAGGTTACATCTTAAGTAACTAAAGTCACTTTAGAAGAGTCACAATTAAGATCAAGGGTTTCATCTTTGAGAAGTTATAAGTTTAACTTTTAAGGTTGGACACCGAAAATTCAAGTGGGAAGGCCTCAACTGAGAACTATTATTTTTGAAATCGAAAGGAGCGGGAAGTTTGGGATGTCTTAAATTCTATGGAGTTACCCTTGATGACTTCCAAAACTTTCCTACCAATAAACTTTATAATTTTGAAGATGATGTTTCCTTAATGTTTCAATCTTGCAATATATTTAATATTAAGGTCTTAACTTTGCATAACATACGGCTGTGCAACTATTCTAGCAAGATAGAAGGGTTTATGTCGTTTCGAACGAACAACCTAAAAATTCTAAAAGAGTTAGGGCTTATTGATACACAAAAATAATATATTATTTTAACTACATATTTTATGATTATTTTTGGTGATATTGCACTTTAAAGAAAGGGTAATTTCATGTTTTTGTTGCTGGTATATCATTTTTAGGTATTTGGAGCAAAAATGGCAACAAGGACAAAATCTGGAGCCAAAACAGCAAATTTTGAGATTCTGACGCATGATGTGCTAGATCGGCGCATGACTCATTGTTTGACAAAGAACTGGTGCATGATGCACTAGATCAGTGAATGATGCGTCAGAGATGACTTTTTACAAATTAAGGTGGTTCGAGGAGAATTTTGTGTGAATTTTCAAAGGGACACTATTCTGCACACCTATTGGAATAATTCAACGCATCTAAACACTTTGGAAAGTTCTTTTATGAAGGGATAAGTCTCTTGGATCAGATGACATTTTTTTTTAATTAAAAAGAGTTGAGTTTTGGAGGGAACTTTTGGAGGGAATTTTAAATTTTTTTTCAAAGGAGGCAACCCAAAATAAAAGATGACTTCATAGGGTTAAAGAGAGACAAGAAAGGGAGAGAGAGAAAGTTAGCGAGAGAGGCAAGAGAGAGAAGATGATATTTTCTTCTAAGGCTGTAAGAGAAGAAGGAAGGTGAGAAATTCTTTCTTCATTACTCTTCTAACAAAGAATTGAGAGTTATTGTAAAGAGAGAAAGGGTTAGAGAGGACTTTTAGGGATTTGCTTGTGAAAGATTGTGAGATAAGGTTGTATTTTTTATTTCTTTTGTTTTCTAAATTTGTTTCTATAAATTAAATTCAAGTTTTGTCATATCATTCTCATAAATTTTGAGCATTTTTCTTTATTCTTCTCTCTACTATGAGATATAGTTTTGTGAAGAATTGTTTTTGCTTTCTATGGTTTTAAATGTCAATAATTTGTGATGATTTGAACTCCAATCTTCATTTACTTTTCAATCTGACCAATTAAAATGTTAAAACTTGTTCAGAGATATATGTTCTGAAAAGATATATG
Organism: Phalaenopsis aphrodite; assembly: GCA_003013225.1. NCBI lineage: Eukaryota > Viridiplantae > Streptophyta > Magnoliopsida > Asparagales > Orchidaceae > Phalaenopsis > Phalaenopsis aphrodite. The sequence continues at coordinate 1,584,847 of NEWO01000084.1, read as the reverse complement.
ATTTCTACAACATAGCGAGAATCACATTTGATTTAATGAGAGAGTATGTCATCCATGGGATTGGGTGCAAATAAATAAGAAAATATACTTTGTTGGATATAGAATTAGAGATTTTAAGGTGATAGATTAAAGTCCCCAATTTGGTCCAGTTGATTGGAAACTGATGCGAGATTGTTATCCCTCAAGTGAGGGAGTAGTACGAGCTCTAGAGTGGAAGCCAATGATACACCAAAATAATATACTATTTTAAGTACATATTTTTGGTGATATTGTACTTTAAAAAGGGTATTTTTGTTTTTTTGTTGTAGGTACATCTTTGTTTGGCATTTGGAGCAAAATTGGTAAAATGGACAAAATTTGGAGCAAAAAGGGCCAATTTTGGATTCTAGCGCATGATGCCCCAAAATCTATAGAACTGGCGCATGATACGTCAAGGAAGACTTTTTCAAATTAAGACGGTTTGAGACAAATTTTTGCATGAATTTCAAAAGGACACTTGTTCTACACACCTCTTGGAGTAATTTAATGTATATAGACACGTTGGAAGATTCTTTTATGAATGGATATGACACTTGGATTAAATGACACATCATTTGAATTCAAAAGTGTTGACTTTTGGAAGGAACTTTTGGAGGGAATTTTTTCAAAAGGAGGCAGTACAAATTAAAGGAGAAGACTTCATAGAGAAGAAAGGGGGGCTTTTGTGTGTGATGTGAGGGAGAGAGAGAATGTGGCGTGAGAGTTGGAGAGAGATAGAAGAGGAGATTTTCTTCTAGGGTTGTGAGAGGAGAGGGAAGGTGAGAAATTTCTTCTTCATTACATTTCTAAGAGAGAATTGAGAGTGATTGTAATGAGAGAAAGGCTTGGAGAGAAATTCTAGGGATTTGTTTGGGAAGGATTATGAGATAAGTTGTATTTTTATTTCTTTTGTNAAAGAGGACTTCATAAGGTTGAAGGGAGACAAGAAAGGGAGAGAGAGAAATTTCGCGTGAGAGGCAAGAGATAGAAAAGGATATTTTCTTAAGAGGAGAAGGAAGGTGAGAAATTCCTTCTTCATTACACTTCTAGCAGAGAATTGAGAGTGATTGTAAAGAGAGAAAGGGTTAGAAAGGACTTTTAGAGATTTGCTTGAGAAGGATTGTGAGATAAGGTTGTATTTTTATTTCTTTTGTTTTGTAAATTTGTTTCCATAAATGAAATTCATGTTTTGTCGTATCATTCTCATGAATCTGAGTAGTCTTCTTTTTCCTTCTCCCTACTTTGAGATATGATTTTGTGAAGAATTGTTTTTGCTTTCTATGGTTTTAAATGTCAATAATTTGTGATGATTTGAACTCCAATCTTCATTTACTTTTCAATCTGGCCAATTAAAATGTTAAAACTTGTTCAAAGATATATGTTCTGAAAAGGTATATGATTTCTACAACATAGCAAGAATCACATTAGATTTCATGAGAGAGTATGTCATCCATGGGATTGGGTGCAACAAAATAAGGAAATATACTTTGTTGGATATAGAATTGGAGATTTTAAGGTGATAAATTAAAGTCCCCAATTTGGTCCAGTTGATTGGAAACTGATGTGAGATTGTTAGCCCTCAGGTGAGAGAGTAGTGGGAGCTATAGAGTGGAAGCCTATGATACACCAAAATAATATACCATATTAAGTACCTATTTTATGCTTATTTTTGGTGATATTGCACTTTAAAGAAGAGTATTTTTATTTTTTTTTGCAGGTACATCATTTTTTGTCATTTGGAGCAAAATTGGCAAAATGGACAAAATTTGTAGCAAAAAGGGCCAATTTTGGATTCTCGTGCATGTTGTCCCAAAATCTAGAGAACTGGCACATGATGCGTCAGGGATGACTTTTTCAAATTAAGGAGGTTTGAGACAAAAGGACACTTGTTCTACACAACTCTTGGAGCAATTCAATGTATCTAGACATGTTGGAAAGTTTCTTTATGAATGGATATGACTCTTGGATTAAATGACACATCATTTGAATTCAAAAGTGTTGACTTTTGCAATGAATTTTGGAGGAAATTTTTTCAAAAGGACGCAGTCCAAATTAAAAGAGAAGACTTCATAGAGAAGAAAGGGTGGCTTTTGTGTGTGATGTGAGGGAGAGAGAGAAAGTGGCGTGAGAGTTAGAGAGAGATAGAAGAGGAGATTTTCTTCTAGGGTTATAAGAGGAGAAAGAAGGTGAGAGATTTCTTCTTCATTACATTTCTAAGAGAGAATTGGGAGTGATTGTAAAAAGAGAAAGACTTGGAGAGAAATTATAGGGATTTGTTTGGGAAGGATTATGAGATAAGTTGTATTTTTATTTCTTTTGTCATGTAAACTTTTTTTTTATATATGAAATTTGTATTTTATCGTATCCTTCTCATGAATTCTGAATAGTCTTCTTTATCCTTCTCCCTACTTTGAAGATATGGTTTTGTGAAGAATAGATTTTATTTTCTACAATTTTAAATGATAATAATTTGTGATGATTTGAACTCTAATCTTCATTTACTTTTTGATCTAGCCAATTGAAATGTTAAAACTTGTTGAGAGACAAATGTTCTTAAGTGAGATATGATTTCTACAACATATAGAGAATCAAATTTGATTTCATGGGAGAGTATGTCATCCATGGGATTGGGTGCAAATAAATAGGGAAATATGCTTTGTTGGATGCAAAATTAGAGATTTTAAGGTGATAGACTAAAACCTTAGTCGACACTATTTTTAGCGGTTAGTTGCTCGTTGGATGCTGTCGATCGCTGGAATCAAAATCCCGTTGCTAGCTTCGGAAAGACATTTAATTTACATATATATATATATATATATATACATATATAAGTTTAAAAAAATATGAAAACAAATGGACCCCATATTTTTCATAATTTAAAAGAAAGAGTATTATACCTCAAACCCTCCATTAATCCCAAAAGATAAACACAAGACTTGAAGGTGAGGCTCGATCAAATAAACTAAGAAATATATGACATCCATTTAGTGTGCAAAAACCAATTTATTTGCCGACAAGTTCCCCTATTTAATAAGAGCTTTTTATTAGGACAAGCCCCTATAATTAATTGCATCTTAGATAATCAGTCATCTAACAAAACTCTCGAAAAAAATCAAGAAATATTATCTTCAAGGAGGTCAAAAGGATAGGACTTTTCGACGAGATCGGATGAAGAGGTGAGAAAGGGGAATGAGTCAAATTTGGAAGATTTATTGTAGAATCTAAAGGTGGAAAAGCCAAGGGATGTCATACTCTGGAAGAGAACCTCATTGACTTCTCCGTCTATCCTATTGTTTGGCTTTGGTTTTGAGGAGAAATTATTTAAATATTTTATCCTGCCAATTTTATTAGTTATGGCTTACACTTATGTGAAATAATCACATAAATAGCCTGAAAGATGTGAGGATTTAGGTCACGATGAACGATAACCTTGAAATCCTAAGACGAGTTAGGGCTCAGATTTAGGTCATTGAGGATTTAGATCTTTGAGGATTTATGTTGCTTAAGCAAACAACCTCCAAATCCTTTGATTTTTTATTTAATTCTAAGGAGTGGTTTAGCTGATGAAGACATGTTTTGTTGTTGAAGATTCTTGTGCTGCCCACAATGCTAGCTCCAAGCTCCCCATGATAAGTTTAAGTTTTCTAAAGTGTCAAGTTATGATGTCAAATCAAACATTTCTATGATTATGGTTCTTTAAATGTTATGGGGCATATTAAAGTTGATTAGAGTGACACCAGTTAGGATCCTTCGGTTCCCTCGTTCTGGTACCACTATTTTCTTTCGAATTCACTTAGTCCAAATGAATTTACTAAACTCAACTGAATGAGTTCTATACTTTCATTTAGACTATAGAAAATCTTGTTAGTAATCGTAGGTTTCCTCCTCCGAGGGATTCTCGATCATCCGATAGAGACGCATTAATTTAGTTGCAATTATTTTTTTGTGATGTGTGTTTAAATTTTGAGTTGTCTTATATTTTGAATGTTGTGGCCGTGAATTTTATCTTATTTAATTTTAGTTCTAGTTTTAGTTTTTTGGCGATCCTAGCAGATTTGATTTTCATGCAGGGTGACATCGTTGTTTAACATGCAAGCTCGAGATAAGAAGTACAGAAAGGTAAATGCATTAATTTAAAAGTGTACCTGTCAATCTTTTTCCACCACCTGAAAGGTTAGTACTTGTAAAGAATGTATATAATTTTGCAGGGAATTTTAATTGCAGGAGTAGATGAAGGTTTAGATACCAAACCCCAAGTTATCATTTTATTGAATCTTAGAAGATCACAGTGGATGGTTTTAGAACAAAAATATGACAAGTCTAATTTGCCCTTCATAATGTTCAATAGACTTCAAAATGCTCGAGGCCTAACCTTGGACCACTTTGAAGATCTGTTAAAATATTCCAAGTTCATTTTGAACTTATAGTATTGTTCCATTAATCATCAGAGGCTGGAGTGTGACTACCCCGTTGCTCAGTGAAACCTGACAATTTAATCATCCCAAAGATAGAATACTCGATTAATCAATTGATGTTTCGTTTAAAGGTTATGTGAGTGGGTGAAATTGATGCAAGTTTAGGTCATTTGAGGTTGTGGTGCCCATAATTAAATTCATGCTTGTAGTGTTTAAATGTGTTAATCATTAATCATGTTATCTTTTAAATCCAATCAATTCAGTTTAGATAGCGAGCCTAGGTCACTACTAAGCCTTTAACAATCATGATAGGTGAAAGGTGATTATAAAAAATTTTGATATAAGTGACATATATCCTTATTGAATGATCACATCATCCTTAACTTTAGGATTGAGAAAGGTAAATTATCATCTTTTCTATCTTAAGCCTATCACTTAAGAATCATTTGATCTTAGTTGACTTCCTAGTCTTGAAGATTAGGAGAGTTATGATTTTGTTGATGTTGTCCAAGGGTGGTGAGTGGGTTTCTACCTTTTAATCCCATTGTATTTCAATCATCCAAACATGTTTATTAAGATAAATTTTCCCTTGGTTAATTCTAAATTTTGAATAAGGCGCCAATGTCTAAAATGGCTATTTCTCCTTTGGGGCACTTCACCTCATAACTCATTAACCACAACTCAAAAAACTTTGAGGGTTTAGAGTGTCATATTCATGAGGTAGTTACAATATTAGAGGAGAATATGTGAACTTCTTCAAAATTTAATTTAATTTAAATATTTATTTAAACAGAGAAAATAGGTTATTTTTTAAAAATTGATTTATTTAACTTTCCAAGAAAAAGTTTTTTATCTATGGGAAAATTATTAGAGGTTTCCTTAGAACAGAGAAACACTTACAAAATTTCCTAATTTTTTTGAATTAATTTATTATAATTATTTTAATGGGAAAATAAGAAAAATCCACTTTTAAGCCTTTAAAATTTATTTTTAACTCAAGAAAATTGGAAAAAATGTTTTTAATGAGTCCCAAGTGATCAGAGAGCAATTAAGTATATCTTGAAATATTTTGATTTTTTTG
>NEWO01000084.1:1548409-1578748 GCA_003013225.1 Phalaenopsis aphrodite | reverse complement strand
CCTTTAACCTTGGCAAAAACATAGAACATCTCTTATGTGGTGAGGAATAAGCCTTAAAAATTTCAAGCCATGGTGAACTATGCTTGGTCATAATAAATTAAAATACTCCAGAGGATATTTAATTTTTATTTATAGTCCACATTATTCTGCTCTATTCACTGAGCAAGTGGTTATTTTGTTTTATTTTTATGATTTTTCTAGAAAAAGATATGAATTTTTGAAGTTTAAGCATTTAAAATAATTCAGAAAATCCATATTTTTCTACTTATCCATGCGGCTCCAACTCAACCAACAGCGGCTCTGAACTCACACGCGACGTTCTCCCATTTATCACCACCATCCAGCTCAGCTTCCACGCGGCCCGCAGTTCACGCACCAAGAGTCTGTCCTGCTCAATCTCCTCCGTCCATTAGATACACGCGCGATCGGACGACATCCGTTCATTGTCACCAAGTGACCTAACCCATTAACCGTTCACACTAAAACCTTAACATCTTCAACTAGACTCAACCAAATTGCATAGGGTTTGTTTATAAACCTTCATCTATGCTTGAAAAACCTATCCATACTGTATATACAGCGTGAAATTCAATAAATACATATAATGAATAAAAAAAGGCTTGGATTTGGGTTAAGGTTCAATACCTTGGTCTGAGAGGAGAGGCCTCAATCAGGTGATTATTGTAGCTTTGATTGGATCCAACAAACCTCCATATGAAGTTCTAGATCCTGGTGAATTTTCTAGGTATGTTTTTGATTAAACTCGATTTCAGGTGTTGGTCTAGAGCTATTCTAAAGGCTGTTTTTGAGGGGGCTTTGATGAGGAATCAACTTCTTTCACCGTGGGGATGGTGTGTGCACAATTAATTGAAGTTTGGTTCAGTGTGGAGGAGTGGAGAGATCTGTCCTTATTTTAGGGCAACTTTCAGTGAAGAAATTGACTCTAAGGGGAGGCTATGAGTGGCTGAGAGCAAGGGGATTGCACTTAAGATGGTTCGGAGAGGCACTGGTGAGATTTTGAAAAAGTTTCCCTAAGGTTTCTAGTACTCTCTTCTTTGGCTGTAGAAGCCATGACTGCCTAGTGGAGCTCAAGGCTAGGAGTTGGGTGCTAAAGCATGTTGAGGTGGAGGGAAGAAAGGTTCAGGCATCCAATTAGAGTGAGCCAATTCAAGGGGGTTTAATTTTCAGTTTTGGCCAATGAGGGCACCTTTGGGTTGGTTTCTTTCGGTGGCTAAGGGGTGGCTAGCCAGAGTTTGGTCACCTATGAGCTCAGGGAGGTCAGGGGGTGGCCGATTATGATTAACTCCCAAGGGTAAGCAACGATGGCAATGATTTTTCAAGTTAAGGACAAATATAAGGTGAAATCTCTTAAATCAAGGGACGATTGGTCCATAGCTCACCTTGGCCGATTTTGATGGGTCTAGCCTGCTCCATAGGTTGTACTTGGTGGTTGTGGTGTCATCAATTTGGTGGCTTAGGCATGGCTAAGTCAATTTTGAGGAAGGGTTTCAATTTGGGTCAAAATTGCTAGAAGTTGTCGTTGGGCTAGGCTAGCTATGACATTGAGATCAATTGATTGGTAAATATTATGTGGATGATTTTCATAAGGAGTTTAGAAAATATTTAGAGTAATTTTGAATTGATTTTGAGGTTCAATTTGGTGAGTTTTGGTCATTTGGTCAATTTGGGGGAGTTGGGTTAGACTTGGGATTAGGTTGGGCTAAGGTTGGGCTAAGTCCAAATTGTTGGTTGAAAATGGTCTATAAGAATTTCATGAAGAGTTTTTAACATCAATTGGATGTAAATTTTGTGATTAGGGCATTCAATTTGGTGGAATTTAGGGACCTTGCCAATTTGGGGCAAATTTTGGGATTTTGGACTTGGGTTAAAATTGGGTTAAATTGAAGCTTGGTCAAGGCCAATTAAAGGTTTAATTTGAGGTGTAGGATTGTTATGAAGGATTTAAATTGGGGAGGATTGGGGCTAAATTGATGGACATTTGAGGTAAATTTGGGGAGCAATTTTGGGGTTTATTGTCAAAATTGTCAAATTGGTAATATTGGGTTCAATTGAAGGGTCCAATTGTTTTAGAGATATTTAAAGTGATTTTGGAGGTTTTGGAAAAGTTTGGGGTTACCAGGGAACTTTTGTAATTTTGTTAAATCTGGGGGTATTTTGGTAATTTTTGGAACTTTGGGTGGTTTGGGCAATTTGGGCATTTTGAAATGGTTTGAAATGATTTTTGAACAAGTTTGGGTATTTTGAGTGAATTTGAGAATTTTGGCCAAATTTAAGGTTTCAAGGGCATTTAGGTAATTTGGGTAGATTTAGGGGCAAAAGGCCAAGTTGGATTTTTTTGGTAGAATTAGGATGCCAACCACTATATATGAGCTATGGACCAATGAAATTCCCATTTGGGTCCTCTATGTACTGGTCATAGCTAAACCCTAGCCTAAAGCTAGTGGGTATCTAAATGAGTCTCCCAAAAGATCAATGAGTCAAAGTCAACAATTTTTTGTTTAGAGTTTTGAGTAGAAATAGGTGATAATGAGTGCAAACGAGTAAACCACCTCTAAACCAACACCCATAGTCAAACCTAAGGTCAAACAGTCCTATGGGGACTCTCCTTGAGCTCCCTCATAGTGACCCCACATACTAAATGCTAGAGGTTAGGACCAATATGTTGAACTTCAAGTTGAGCAAGGAACAGTATAGAGATTCTAATGGTGTGGGTTGCTTTTCTAGTTTTGTAAGAATAGTCAACAGGAAAGTCTTATGGCTAGAACCTAGGCTACTAAAGAGGGAAAACTAAACCTCAACCAAAATTGAGGTCAGCAAACCCTCAATTTGGTTCAGTTGATTGTAAACTAATGCGAGATTGTTAGCCCTCTGGGATGGAGTAGTGGGAGTTCTGGAGTAGCAGTCGGTATCCTTTCAGCTTAACCACAGAATTAGGGACCAAAGTCTATATAAATTAATGTTCTTTATAGCACTTGGAAGAGGGTAAAGAATATGATCGCTCTTATATGACACAGAACAATTTTTATATTTTCAATGATTTCAATTTGTTTACAAACCATATACTCATTTTAAACGAGAAATATGATTTCTAAAATTTGAACTTTCCATCACAACAAAAACTTCATTTAATTTTTTCAATTTTACTTTTGAAAGTTTAATATTTAGTTTAGTTTAATATATGTAATCTTACATCTGCATTTTAATTAACATTCACGTGAGTAGTCAATTTCCAAATTTTGCACTTTACTTTTATTATTTTATTATTATTATAAATTAATTTTCTTAATTTACTTTAGGATTTTCCAACTTCCCTAAGACTCCATTGGAGCCCTTTATTACTTGAACGACACGAATACTTGCGTTGATATTTAGAAGAGATTTGATAGTTTGAAAGGAGTTTTAAAAGTTAAATTATATTTATAAAAAGTACTTTTGTTAGGATCATATTGCATATTTATTATAAGTCTGACTGCATCTAGCTTTTGGCTCCATTAAGTGGTGTCAACTTCATAATTGCTTGCATATACAAATCTCTGTGTCAAGTTTTTAGCGTCGTTACGGAGAAAGTAACGGAAAATATTAGTATTTCATTTTATTTTTTTAAAATATAAATAAATAGTGTTTGTAGTTTAATTTGAACATTTTCTTATTTTAGTTTGTTTGCTTATTTTTAATTACTTGCTTTATTCAATTTATGCATAGTGTAAGATCTGAAAAATTTAGTTCCTTACGACTTTAAGTTAGAAAGAACTGTTAGAAAAAATTGAAAACAACAAAAAGAGAAAGATCAGTTTAGCAAAATGGCTTGCAATTTAAACAATGTTAGAAATGAAAATGAACATCATCAGAGACCTTGAAGAGATTATGTAAATCCTACAGCAGATAAAATTCATTTGAGTATACAAAATCCTACTCTATCTATCAATTCATTTGAACTTAAACCAACTATTATCCAAATGGTACAAAACACATATTTTGGAGGAACATCTATAGAAGATCCTAATTTATGCCTTGGTAGTTTTTAGAATTGTGTGCTACATTTAAATATGATGGAGTGTCAAATGCTGCCTTCAGACTTTTTCTTTTTTTATTTAAGAGATAAAACTAAAATGTGGTTAAACTCGTTAGCACCTAGATCTATCAGAACATGGGTAGATTTATCACAAAAATTCTTTTCTAAATATTTCTCACCTTCAAAAACTGCAATGCTTAGAAATGATGTCACATCTTTTTGTCAGTTTAAAGGGGAATCAATTTATGAAGCCTCAAAAAGATTTAAAGATTTCCTTAGAAAGTGTCCACATTATGCGTTGCCAGATTGGTTAATAATTTAAAATTTTTATAATGATTTGGTTGGATCTCTTAGATTGATAATTGACGGTGCTGCTGGTGGATCATTAATGTCAAAAACATTCGATGAAGCATATTCATTAATTGAAGAGATGACTACTAATAATTTTCAATGGCCCTCTGAAAGGTTAAATCCAAAAAGAGTAGCTAGTATACATAATTCTAATGCTATATCTATTTTAGCTCCACAAATAGTTGCTATATCAAAAAAGTTAGAACAATATGGAATGAATTATTCTCAGATAGCACCTGTGCTTGAGGAAAATTCATTGGGATAAGTGATAGAGTCTCAATCTTCTTATGAGACTTTAAATGTAATATTAGACAATCATTTTAATAATCCTTATGTCAATTATTATAATCCTGGTTGGAAGAATCATCCAAATTTTAGTTAGAGTAACAATAATTCTAATGCTACAAATCTGCAACGGGGAAGCAACACTGCAAACCCATTGGAAAACACCAACAATCAAGGGAACCAAGCTTATAAACCTTATTACCCACAGGTTTTGATAATTTGTAGAGTAAGGAGAAAAGTTATCAATGAAGAATTGATATTGCAGATGGGTACTCAACAACAAATTCTAGGAGTTGCTATCAGAAACATAGAAAATTAATTGGGATGTATTGCTACTGCACTTAGCAATATACCTCCAGGAACATTGCCTAGTAATGTTGAAGTAAATCCTAAAGATAAAACAAAGAGAAAAATAAAGCTATTCAATTAAGAAGTGGAAAAGAAATAGAAAATAGAGTTCAACAAGAAGTTGAAGTTGAAAAAGATGAGGTGGAAAAAGAAAAATCTAGTGAAAATTTTCATTTTGAGTCAGAAAATCCTAGTAAGCCAATGAAAATAGGTGTACAAAGAGCACCACCTCCATTTCCTCAAAGATTGAAGAAGAAACATAGAGATAATCAATTTTTGAAATTTTTGGAAATTTTGTGGAAATTAATGATAAGTATTCCATTTGTTGAGGCTTTGGAACAAATGCCAAGCTATGTGAAGTTCATGAAGTATATACTTAATAAGAAAATGAAGTATGTAGATAATGAGACTGTTGCACTTAGCGAAGAGTGTAGCGCTATAATTCAGAAAAATCTTCTTGAAAAATTTGAAAATACTGGAAGATTTATAATTGCTTGTGCTATTGGCGTACCATTTCAAGGAAAAGCATTATGTGATTTAGGAGCTAGTATTAATCTTATGCCATTGTCAATTTTTAGAAGGTTAGGCTTAGGAGATACTTTACCTACAATTGTAACTTTGCAATTACCTGATCATTCAATTACCTATCCTAAAGGAGTTATAGAAGATGTTTTGGTAAAATTTGATAAGTTTATCTTTCTTATCAAATTTATTGTATTAGATATGGAGTAAAATCAAGAAATTCCTATCATTTGATGAAGACAATTCCTAGGTAATGGAAGAGTTTTGATAGATGTGTAGAAAGGAGAACTATCTATGAGATTTAGTGATCAAGAGGTTAAATTTAATATTGCAAAATGAATGAGATACTCTACAAAAGAGCAAGAGATTGAATGCTTCAGAATGGATATTAATGAATATTTAAGCCATGAACATTTTAAAAAAACTTTTGCAAGAGAATTTAAAAAAGAATATATGAAATATCAATATGAGGATAGAATTCAAGATGAATCTATGAAAGTTAATAAAGAGGATATGGATTATGTTTAGGAAAGAATTTAAATGCTAGATCCTACAGAAAGTAATAGGAATTTGATTTTTATTGAGAAACCCCTTGAACTAAAATAGAAAATGCTTCCTACACATTTGAAGTATGCATTTTTAGGAGATTTATTTACATTACCCGTTATAGTATCCTTAAAATTAACTAACATGCAAGAACAACAGTTGCTGGAAATTTTAAAATGATATAAGAAAGTCATAGGATGAACATTACCTGATATTAAAGGAGCAAGTCGTTCAATTTGTATGCATAAAATCTTATTAGAAGATCAACATGAACCAAGAGCTGACCCTTAAAGGAGATTAAATCCTATGATGAAAGAAGTAGCAAAGAATGAAATTTTAAAATGGTTAGATGTTGCAAAAATATATTTTATTTCATAAAGTGCTTGGGTAGTCCAATTCACTATGTTCCAAAGAAAGGACTATTGTGACAAATGAGCATAATGAATTGATATCAACAAGACAAGTCACTGGTTAGGGAATCTGCATAGGCTATAGAATATTAAATTCTACAACCAGCAAGGATCATTTTCCTTTACCCTTTTTGAACCAAATGTTAGATAGATTAGCTGGGCATAAATATTTTTATTTTCTAGATGGATTTATTGATTATCATCAAATACCTATTGCTCTAAGGGATTAAGAGAAAACAAAATTTACTGGTCCTTATAGAACTTTTGCTTTCGACAAATACCTTTTAGATTATGTAATGCACCTGCAACATTTTAAAGATGTATGATGTCAATTTTCAGTGATTTGATTGAAAAGGAATTGAAGTTTTTATGAACAATTTTTCTGTATTTGGAACTTCATTTGAAATATGTTTAAATCATTTAGGGAAAGTTCTAGAATGTTGTGAAAAGACTAATCTCGTTTTGAACTAGCAAAAAAGTCAATTTATGGTTGTAGGAGGATATGTGCTTGGACATAAAATTTTAGAAAATTACATGGAAGTAGATCTTGCAAAAATACAAGTTATATCAAACCTACTTCCACGTACCACAGTAAGAGGAGTTAGGAGTATTTTAGAACATGCTGGATTTTACAAGAGATATATTAAAGACTTTTCAAAAATTACTAAAACTTTATGCCCACTTCTGGAAAAAGATACCAAATTATACTTTAATCAAGATTGCCTTAAAGCCTTTGAAACTTTAAAAGAAAAATTGATCACTGCTCCTATAATTATTTCACCTGATTGGTATAAACCTTTTTAATTAATGTATGATGCTAGTGATTATGCAATTAGAGTTGTTTTAAGGTAGAGATATGATAAGATTTTTAAAGTTATATACTATGCTAGTAAGACTCTTAATGATAGTCAAATTAATTACATCACCATTGAAAGAGAGTTATTAGCTATTACGTATGCTTTTGATAAGTTTGGATCATATATGATTGGAGCTAAATGTATTGTGCATATTTACCATTTAGCTAATAAATATTTGATGCAAAAGAAGGATGTTAAACCAAGATTAATTAAATGGGTACTTCTGATGCAAGAGTTTGATTTTGTAGTAGTCGATAGGAAAGAGATTGATAATCAAATTGCTGATGATCTATTGAGGCTAGAACAAGAAAAAAATACTTGATAAAAAAAAAAGATTAATGAAACTTTTTTTTATGAACAACTTTATGCAGTAAAAGGATGGAAAATACCTTGTTATTCTGCTATTGTAATTTATTGTTAGTGGCATTTTACCATATGAATTAACAAAACAACAAGAAAAGAAATTCATTCATGATGCAAAATCATATTTTTGGGATGATCCTTATTTATATAAGCAAAGTAAATGTTTAATGATGAGACGATGTGTGCCTTATAAAGAAATTCAAGAGATTATTCAAAAATATCATGATTCTGAATTTGGAGGATATTTTGAGAATGATAGAACTGTTCAAAATATATTACAATATGGATTTTATTTACCTACTCTATTTAGAGATGTTAATATATATATCAAAACACGTGATCAGTGTTAGAGAGTAGGTAATATTACAAGAAGAAATGGAATGCGTCTAAATTTTAATTTGGAAATTGAAATTTTTGATACAAGGGAATTGGATTTTACGAGACCATTTCTAACCTCATTCAAAAATATATACATATTGATTGCAGTAGATTACGTTTCAAAATGGATTGAAGCAATCGATTTAGCTAGATGTGATGCTCGTAGTGTTTCAAAATTTTTAATTAAAAATATTTTTACAAGATTTGGAATGCCGAGAATAATCATTACCAATTGAAGATCTCCTTTTAGAAATGCAACAATAGCAAGATTGGTGGAAAAATATAATATAGTGCATAAAACTGCAAGTACTTATCAGACCTAGACTAGTTGTTTAGCAGAAGTATCTAATCAGAAAATTAAGAGAATTTTGCAAAAGAGTGTTAACCCTAGCAAACTGAATTGGTCTACTAGATTAGATACTATATTATGGGCATACACAATTACCTATAAGAAACCTATAAGAATATCCTCGTATAGATTAATTTTTGGGAAGACTTGTCACTTGCAAGTTTAATTGAAGCATAAAGCTTATTGGGCTATAAAAGAATTCAATTTCAATTTGAAAGAAGCTGGTGAGAGAAGATTATTACAATTGAACAAGCTTGAGGAAATCAAAAATGAATCTTACAATAATGCAACGATTTATAAGAAAAAGATGAAAGAATGACATGATCAAAAGATATTAAAAAGAGAATTTAAAACTGGATGGGAAGTTTTATTATACAATACAAGATTGAAATTATTTCATGGAAAATTGAAGTCTAGGTGGAAAGGGCCATTCAAAGTAATAAGTCTATCCCTATGCGGCCGTTACTTTTGAAGACCCCAATACTGGAAAAATATTCAAAGTGAATGGGCACAGATTGAAATCATATTTCGATAATTGAGGACCAGCTTTTAAAGATATAGTAATGTTGGGTCACCCAAAATAATACTGCAAATGTCGAGCTGACAACATTAAACCAAGTGCTTTGTGGGAGGCAACCCATTTGTATCGTTGTTTATTTTATTTTTTAGCTCATTTTATTTGAGATATTTCATGTTTATTTATGTTTATGTCCTTATGTAGTCTATGTAATTGATAAAATATTTAGAAACATCTTTATTTGCTCAATTTTGTAGAAAAATTGAGAATTTATTGGATCAAAATCAAAACGGTCAAAATTTTAGAACTGGCACATGATGCACCAGATCGGCGAATGATACGTCGCGGGCCCAGAAAATGTTGAAAACATGTCCAATGGAAGTTTTTGGCAGTTTTTCCCCATAAAAATCCTAAAAACCGACTCCAAACCATATTTTACGGGGGAAAACGTGGGAAGAGTCACCATCTTTCAATTCCTATGTGTTCCCACTATAAAAACTCCGCTAGATTTGGAATTTACAACCGAAGAAAGTTTGTCAGTCTTGAAGAACAGAAGTTACATGATCGAGTTCTAGTGAAGAGGTGGCTTTTTAAAGAAATGGCATTTGTGAATCGAGGATTCAACATGCCGAATACTTGAGTAGAAGAAACAATTGCGCAAAGGCATTGTGAAGTGCTTTGCTACACTACTATCGCTGTTGTTGTTCCCGCGATAACAGAATTTTAAGCAAATCTTCATGATATCAACCAAGGAATGATTTACAAGTGTGGTAGGTCTGTGCAATTCACTCCTTCAAGAATAAACGAGATGTTTATGATTGAAAATGTGCTATTTGTCATTATGCAAACTTTACCCCTAAAAGAGAGAATATGAATGAACTCTACCACTACCTTACAAATGAGGAAGCTAATTCGGAGACCAAAGTTGATGGAATTGTAAATTTTCCTTCGTCATTTTTAATCTAGTTTCAAAAGCCTGGCACTTCTTTATTGCATCAAAATTATTGCCTACCATGAAAATTAATATGGTTACTAAGGAGAGTGTCCTTCTAAATTTTTATATTTAAACCGGAAAACCTATTCATGTTGGAGCTATTGATATGAAATCGGTTTTGGATTTGATTGTAAATAGATCTGCAACTGGACTGAGACATCCATCCATTATTTTCTTACTATGCAGCCAATTGCAAGTACCTTATGAAAGTTAAGAAAAATGCTACTTCCTTGGAAGCTGATGGATCCAGAAGTCTACAACAACTATATTGGAATGAGAGATGAAAATGATATGAATGTACTGATGGATCAAGGATCTCAGAATTCATCAACTATTCAGCTCTACTTCAACTCGAGTGCACTTTCAGAAAGGATCAAGAAGATAGAAAAAGATGTGCAGAATTGCATGCACGTGATTGGGAATATTAATGAAATGCTTGATCATCTGGATTGGAGACTGAAGGAACTTTTTGAACATACAGGGCATATTGAAGATGAATTAGTACAAATGTTCAAGAAACTTGAATTGAGGAGAAAAATTCAACTTATGAATTTCCATTTTGACCCTTCTGCAATTTGTATGTGCATTACCAATCGATGGGAGATATCCAAGAGGACGATAGTGATGATGATGTTTGATCTTAATTTATTCACGGAATGTTTTATGTAGTAATGTTTGTTTTAGTTTACAATGCTGGATTGCATTTCCTTTTAAAGGAACACTATCTATGTTTATGTTTCTAATTTTCATGTTTAAATTTCTGTGTTAGGATATTTGTTTGCTTTAGCAGACTAAATTTAATGTTTGTTGGATTGAAAAATGTTGGTTTGTAATTGAACGGATTTTATATATAAATGTGAGTTTTGTGTTGTTTGTGAAAGTTTTGTGTTACCGTGATGTTTATATATTCGTAGAAAGGTTTATTTGAGTCAAATAGAGGTTGACGTAAAGCAGTATGGAGCAGATTTCCTAAGAAATTGAAATTTGAAAATTTTGAACTCTGGCACATGATGTGCCCAATTGTTGAATGATGCGTAAAGGTTCAAGGGATCAAAGTCAACAACTTTGGGTTTAGGGTTGCAAATAGTATAGGTGATATTGAGTGCAAGTGAGTGAAGTAGCTCTAAACCAACACCGAGGGTCAGCCTTAAGGTCAAGCAGTCCTATGGGGACTCTTCTTGAGATCCTCCATACTGAACCCACCTACTAAGTGCTAGAGGTTAGGAACCAATATGTGTAACTTTAAGTTGAGCAAGGAAGAGTTTAGATTTTCTAATGGTGATGATTCCATTTTTAGTTTTCTAGAAATAGTCAACAGCAAAATGCTATGGCTAGACTCTAGGCTACTAAAGAGGAAAAACTAAACCTCAAACAAAAGTGGGGCCAACAAATGGACCTTAGTAGGTGTGGTGTGTTAAGCAAGCACACTGCGCATATTGGCGTTGACCGATGTGATCAACAAAACTAACACACATTTCTAAGTCAACAGACCTAGAAAGAAGTGTAAAATTGAGTGATAGTTGTTTCTTCTGGGGATATAGTAGGTGAATATCTGATCAAAATTAAGGACTAGGAACTCTCGCTAGGGATTGGAGAGCGAGTTTTAACTTATCAAGTTTCAGGTGTTTTTGAAGGATGGGAATCAGTATTTATGCGCTAACACCGAAATGGGAATTGAAATTTGGGTATCAATCTCAGAAAGAGAGTCAGAATTTAGGTACCAACCTCGAAAGTAGGGAATCAAAATTTAGGTACTCTTCCCGAAATGAGAATTGAAATTTAGGTATTAATCTCAGAAAGAGAGTCAGAATTTAGGTACCGATCTTGAAAGGAGGGAATCAAAATTTAGGTATTGATCCCAAAATGAGAATTAAAATTTAGGTATCAATCTCAGAAAGAGAGTCACAATTTAGGTACAAACCTCAAGAGGAGTGAATCAAATTTTATGTAATGATTCTGAAATGAGAATTGAAATTTAGGTGTCAATCTCAGAAAATGAATCAAAATTTAGGTACTGACCTTAAAAGGAGGGAATAAGAATTTAATTATTAACCCCAAGATGAGAATTCGAATTTATGTATCAATCTCAGAAAGAGAATCAAAATTTAGGTACGGACCTTGAAAGGAGGAAATCAGAATTTAGGTACTTACCCCGAAATGAGAATTGAAATTTAGGTATCAATCTCAGAAAGAGAATCAAAATTTAGGTACCAACCTCGAAATGAGGGAATCAGAATTTAGGTACTGACCCCAAGATGAGAATTGAAATTAAGGTATCAGCCTAAGAAGAGGAGAATTAGAATTTTGGTACCGACCTGGAAAGATTGGAATCATAATTTAGATACTCATCCTGAAATGAGAATTGAAATTTATGTATCAATCTCAGAAAGAGAATCAAAATTTAAGTACCGGTGTCGAGAATTGAGAATATGATATCGTGTCCCATTCAAGGAAGCCTTATTCCAATCTTAAGGGTTGAGAATAAGATTTTGTGTTCCATTCAAGAGGGCCTTATACCAATATCAAGGATTGAGAATAGGATGAGGGGGTCTTATACCAATTTCATGGATTGAGAATAGGATTTCGTGTTCCATTCAAGGGGGTCTTATACAAATCTCGAAGATTGAGAATAGGATGTTGTGTTCCATTTAAGGGGGCCTTATACAAATGTTGAGGATTTAGAATAGGATGTCTTGTTCCATTAAAGAGGCCAATTTTGAGGATTGAGAATAGGATGTCGTGTTCCATTCAAGGGGGCCTTATACCAATCTCAAAGATACTTATCATGTGAAGATATGTATTGGTGAGAAAATTTTGTGAAATTTTGTGAGATTTTATGCAAAATGTGAAATTCTTTGGGGATGTGAAGAGAATTAGTGCAGACAAGGACAGTTGTACTGCGCGAGCAAAGAGTAAGAGACCTCAAAATCAAGAGAAACAACTTAAAAGATTTATTTTCTTTCTTGTTGTTTTTATCACAATTATATACTAAAATATATTTTCAAAATTCAATTTTTGTTGGTTAATTTTCAGAAGAGAGTTTTTGTTTGAATTTTATTATTATCAAGTTTTTGTTGTTTTGTTCTTCGTTCATTGTAGTTCGAAACAAACGTATTGTTTTGTGACCCTTTATCCATAGCATGAAAGGGCAATGTAACAAAAAGGCCAAATTCTGAAAGTGATTTCATTAATTTGCTTTAAAAAAGTGTTACAGATTGAACATAGGTCGAAGCATCAAAAGGTACAATATGCTTAACACATCAAAAGTACATCTAAAAATATCTTATGCTCGGTACATATCACAAGATGAGCATATCTGATACTCATATCATCATAAATGTTGTGTCAAAATGCAGTACAAAAGGTATCCCTTGACTTTCCATCCTCGGTGGGGTGGGTTCTTGATCAAGCTGACCTACTAAGCCACGCTCCACGACAAGAGTTCCCTTTGCATGTGCTTAGAGGTGCACCCCTCTCATAGCTTGTAAGGTTGTAGCTCTTCTAATTTTGGATCTAGTTAGAATCTGTATGACATCTTGCTACTATCTATCCTTCTAAAAGTTACAGACACCCTCCGGAGTTGTATCCCGAAAATGCAGTGTTTGGTGTGTTTGCTCCATATCTTTTAAGAGTCAGTACAAAACTCACAGGTAACGGTACCCCCATGGATCCTCTGAACTCGCCGGGACCAATGACATCTATTTCTTTCCCGAAGAGGATATTGCTCTTATTCATGAAAGAGACTGTGCAAAAAATGTCTCATGAAATCATGATGGTCTATATGCGGGGAAATGTAGTTGCCTTCATCATACATATTAATGATGCGGCTGTTTGGAGTACAATTGGCTGAAGTATGCTCCATCGAACCACCCTCCTGATCATCCACTTTATCATAGGAGGTAACACATCCACCTCATCATGTCTCAAAATCCTTGGGGCATTTCCTTGTGTCTCCTTGGTAAAGTTATAATAGCAACCAAATTGTATGGTGATTCTACCTTTTCGAGGCATCCATTTCCGTGGTTTGGAATAGGTCCTTTCCATTAGAAGACCTCCTCGACCCCCGTCCCTTAGGTTGAATATACTGCCGAGAATGCTTCTTTCGTCGCTTTCAAATAAGACTCTGGTGTACAACTCCAAGCCTTCTAGTATATTGACAAATATTCCTTGAACTTTTTTCTTAAAATTCAAATTCCCTTTTCTTTACTTTACTCATTTTATCAAATTCCTCCATCGTGATCATTGGCAGCTATCGAGGATGCTCCCTCATTTTAATATCAACAGGAATTTGTACTGGTGTTGTCTCTATATCCAGCGGAATAGATGATTCCCCCATTAAGTGATCCGTGATATGAAATCCATCATCGGTGGACTGCACTTCTTTTGAGTACTATAATGCTCTAGGTGGAAGACACTATTGTTTGGGCATTCCACAAATGCCCCTGTAGTTGGTATTATGGTGGGAATCTCGACATTGCAAGTTGGGCAACCCACACAAAGATCATCTGGAATCTCTGATATCGTTGGCTCTATAGTAAACTCAGACTCATCCTCTGTGGCAGGAAAACTGAAAAAGTCTCTCTCATGCTTGGATCATATCCCATCAAGAATCGGGGTAAGCAAGTTTTCTGCTTCGTTCTGGCATCTTCTATCTTCACACGCAAATACCCTATGTTTTTGGTGATTGGCATTTCTGCGTTGAGTCCTTCATAACAGTGCATCTGGCAGTCTCTCATCAGTCGATGCAGTTATCATAGATGGTAAATGAGTAGTCCCCTCTATCGGTTCTTACTGCACTATTACTTTTTTTCCCCTTCAGTGAAGAATCCTCCTTGGCGCAGATCCTTAACAGTGACGGTAACCCCTCTTTTGCTCGACAACTGACCACGTCCATCAGGGAACCATCATAGTTTACATCGACTTGACTGAATTCTATGTTGAAGTTTATGATGTCACCATGCCGTGCTCTTTCCTTGTTAAGTGCGAGATTTTAGCCATCCTTGAAAGGAAAAATCAGCGTTTTTCCTGACATTTTTTCTATAGACTATAAGAAAAACATCAGTGCACTAAAATTTAGTAGGGACAAGAACAAAATAAAGTGTTTATTAGGCAAAATTTTAGTTTATGTTGGAAAGAAATCTTTTATTGATATATATATATATATATATATATATATATATATATATATATATATATATATATATATATATATATATATATTAATTTAGTAAAATATTAAACTTAAAAGTAGAAAGACAAAAACTGAAGAATGTAACTTTAAAAATTTTCATGTTATTGACATTAATTTTTTTACAAAATTTTTGGACCCAATCACAGATGTTTGACTAAATAAATAACCTCAGAACAATCAAAATTTTAAAACTATGTCAAGTTGCATAGTATGTCTTCAAGTATCATCTGTTGATCGACAGCATGGGCCTTTTACCTCGTAAATCTACAAGCTGGTAGGCTCCTTCCTACCATAAATGGTCCCTCCCAAAATGAATTAGAATGTAACTTCCTACGACGTGCAAGAATAGGTACTTTGAGCATGAGAACAAGATCACCAACTTTGAATGTCCTTGAGCGGACCAGTTTGTCATGAGTTGTACCATCCTCGCTTGGTAAGATTTTGGATGCTGTTGTGCTTCTAGTCATTTTCCTTCAAGACTTTCCAAGTCTTCAAGTCTGAGTTTTACACTTTCGTCTATTGTAAGTTGATTGGCGACAACGACTCTGAGAGGCATCATCTGAACTTCTAGCGGTAGCACGGCCTTCGACTCGTACACGAGTGTGTATGGTGTCACTAAGTGGGAGTCCTGAACATTTTCTAGTAGGCCCACAAGACTTCTAACAATTTTTTATGCCAATCTCTTTTTTTTTCATCTAGTGTATTCTTCAAAATCTGTACTAGTGTCTTATTGAAGGCCTCTACTAATCCATTTGCCCTGGGATAATAGATCGTAGAGTATCTCTAGTCTATCCCATGCTGTTTGTTGAAATTTTTGATTTTTGTGCTCTTGACGGCTATCCCATTATCAAAAATTACACTGCATAAAACTCAAGAATGGTAGATAATTTGGCTTTTGAAAATTGACAAAAGTTCTATGTTGTACTCGCTCGTAACAACACTATCTTTGCCCTTTTGAAAAAGTAATATGTAGCGGAAAGTATTATTCTATGTTCTTTGGAGGATGGAGGGTCTGTCAGACCTATTATGTCCGTGCCCCAACACTCAAATTGCCACGAAGCAATGGTTGGGTGTAGTACATTTGAAGGTTGGTGCAAAGACCGCCCCATGCGCTTGACACTGGTGACATCTTCTGGCTGTATCCATGCATTAAGACATCATTGCTAGCCAATAATATCAAAGTCTCTTGATCTTCATTTTCATCTTTGGCTCTGACTAGTGAGAACCACACAGTCTGACATGTACTTCTTTGTGATATCATGTGCTTTAGCTCTGCTAAAAAATTATAGCCCCATCAGTTTGAATGATCTTCTGTAGAGGACATCGCCTACTAAAGAGTACGACATAGCCCTTCTTGTGATGTGATATGCTCCTAGCTTGTCTTCTGACAGCTTTCTAGTCTACAATTCTATTAATGGCTTAAGCTAATCTTCGTTGATATCAACAACTGCAATCATTGTTTCTTCTTCTTTTCTGAGATCGTGTAGATTTTTAAAGTTGATTCGAGACAAAATCTGTCTTCTTTGTACTATAATGTCAATGGAATCCTACGGGGGAAATGCTAATCCTTTGATCAAGTAGAAAGTTACAATGGAGATGTGCTCCAGCTACTTCATCACATATTGATGATATTCTGTTAACCTTAGTTTCAAAATCTTGTATTGTCGAGCAACTTGTTGAATGATGAGTTGTGAGTCAACATAGATGGCAATATCTATTATATCCATCAAGATTGCCAACTTCAATCTGTTGACTAAGGCTTTACATTCTGCTTCATTGTTGGAACATGGCTCTGTCAGGTGGTATGAGAACCTCAACATACCCTTATCTGGTGTGACAAAGATTAAACCAATTCCTACTTTGCCTGGTATAACTGTTCCTGATCCTTTGTCCTTCCTTGTTGATGAAGCTCCATCAAAGTACATCTCCCAGCATTGTGCACTGAAGAAACTCCTTTGAAATAATTGCTCATCTAGTAACTCGTCACTATAAGGCGACCCAGCTGGAAGTGGGTGTGCAACGAGGAAATCTGTTGAAATATGTCCCTTGATAGCACATAGGGGAATAAAAGTTATATCAAATTGTAAGAAAAATCATCAACCATCTTGCTAGACATGACGTCCAAAGAGTGTTGGTCTGGTCATCAAATATTGCAACTGATTAACTTTTGAGATTAGAGTAATCTTATGAGAAAACATGTAATGTATGAGCTTCTGGGCTGCAACAATAAAAGCTAGACAATGCTTCTCATTAGGAAAATACCTTATCTCCATTGGTATTAGACGATGACTCAAGTAGTAGAGTGCATTTTCATTACCCTCATCATTTACTTTGGTTAATAAGCCTCTAAGAGAATAATCTAAGGCCGCAGTATAAAGTATTAAAGCTTTTCCCGAGATAGGGGCTGCCAAAATAGGAGGAGTCATTAAACATTGCTTAACGTCCTTGAAGGCCCGTGGTATTTATCTTCTAAAATGAATCTGACATCTTTTTTAACTAATGCCATGAAGGGCTGACACTTACCTGAGATATTAGAAATAAAGCATCTCAGATATGGTGCCAACTTTCCTTGGAAGGAACATAGTTTTTTCAAAGTTTTGTGTGGAAGCATTTCCAAGATAGCATTAACCTTATATGAGTCAATCTCGATTCCCCAATGATGAACAACGACCCTAGAAATTTCTTGGACGTAACGTCAAAGGAGCACTTTAAGGGATTCATCTTAAGGTCGTATTTTCGTAATCATTCGAACACAGTCCTCAAATCGTACAAATGATATATTTTCTATTTACTTTTGATGACCAAATCTTCTATGAAGCATTCCACTTGGTTGTGAATGAGATCATAAAAAATCTTCGTCAGAGCTTGTTGGCATGTTGGTCTGGCATTCCTCAATCCAAATAGCATCACTAGCAGAAAATTCCAGTCAGCGTTCTGAATGCTAACAGTGCTGCATCCTGCGGAGTCATCTTGGATTGGTTGTAACCAGATGATCTGTCTATGAAGGAGAAAATTCAATGTGTCGAAGCGATATCCGCCATCATTTCTAGTATTGATAATGAAAATTTGTCCTTTGAACATGTTTTGTTCAAATCCCTGAAGTAACACATACACAAATTTGTTCATTTTTCTTCATGAAATTCCTATTAAAATTTTTAAACTTCTCATGCAAAGTAAGAAGGTTTAGCAACCCCGAGTTTAGGAACTGCAACCTCTACTGACAGTCTTGACATTTCATCATAACTTCATGCAAATTAATCTTTAAATTCTATTGACAGTTTGATCAACTCTAAAGATTCTTTATTGGTGAGTAGAGAACTTATAAATGTAGGTCGTGGATACTCTTCCGTCGCGAGGTTGACTTCCTTCAATTCATTAACAATTGATTTGATTTTGTTGACCTCACTTTTGGTTGAGGTTTAGTTTTTCCTATTTATTAGCCTAAGGTTTATGCAAAGGACTTTCTTGTTAACTATTCCTAGAAAACTAGAAGAGTAACCCTCACAATTAGAAATTCTACCCTCTTCTTTACTCAACTTGAAGCTCCACATATTGGTCCTAACCTCTAGCACTTAGTAGGTAAAGTCATTATGGGGAAGCTCAAGATGAGTTACATAGGACTGCTTGCCTTTAGGGTTGACTCTGAGTGTTGGTCTAGGGCTAAGGCACTCACTTTCACTCACTTGCAGTCACTCTCACTCACAATTACTTACAACCGTAAACCCAAATTTTTCCTAACTTCGGTCCCTTGATCCTTTGGGAGACTCATGTAGATGATCCCCTAAACCTACTAGCCCCAGGCTAGAGTTTAGGTAAGACCAATGCATGGAGGACCCAAACGGGGTTCCCATTGGACCATAACTCATTTATGATGGTTAGCTCCCCAATTCAATCGAAAATACCCAACTTGGTGTTTTGCCCCTAAACTCCCCTAAATTACCTAAATACCCTTAGAACCATATCTTTGGCCAAAATTCCCAAATTCAACCAAAATATCCCCAAATTTGTTAAAAAATCATTTCAAACTTTTGAAGATACCCAAATTACCCAAAACTGCCAAAAAATTCCTAATTTATCAAAATACCCCCAAAATCACCTAAATTACAAAAAATGCCCTTGGCACCCCAAACTCTCCCAAAACTTTCAAAATCACTCCAAATGTCTTCAAAACCAATTTGGACCCTTCAATTTAACAAATTTGATCGTTTTGACCAAAACCCCCAAATTGCCTTTAAAGGCCCAATTTCCCCAAATCTACCTCAAATGTCCATCAATTTGGTCCCAATTTCCCCCAATTTCAATCTTAAACTCAAATTCACCTTACATATGATCAATTTAAACCAAATCCAAGCTCAATTGGCCCATGCTTTGAGCCCAATTTTGGTCTAGGTCAAACCCCACAATATTGGCTACATCACCTAATCCCACAAAATTGATTGGCCTCAATTTAAATTTTAAACTCTTCATAACAATTGTATACATCGAATGCGACCTTCAATTGTCCTTGGTGAGGCCTAAATTTCATTTAATTTCAACCCGAATCCAAAAAACCCACAATTTTGCCCCACATTGGCTGTCTCCAAATTTCACTAAATTGATTGCGCAAACCCCAAAATTGGCACCCAATTTTTGTTGAAAACTCTTCATGACATTCGTATTGACCATTTTCAATAATTAATTTGGACTTTGCCCAAGCCTAGCCCAATCTAGACTCAAGTCTAGCCCAACATGCCCAAAGTGACCAAAATTTCAAAATCCTTTAAATTTAACCCACTATTTAACATAAAATCTTTTCAATCCTTCACCAAAACTCTTCATTACAATCATCTACACAATGTTGATCAATGATTTGGGCTTAAAGTCATGGCTAGCCTAACTCAAACCAAGTTTAAGCCAAATTGACCCACTTGGACCCATGCACTAAAATTGGCCTAGCCACCGTAAAGCCACCAACTTTATGATTCCACAACCACCAAACTCCCCCTACGGACCAGGCTAAACCATGAAAAATCCACCAAAGCATTCTATGGACCAATGAATCCCAAATTAAAAGATTTTAACCAATTTTTGGACCCAACTTGCAAAGACTCCTCCATCATTGCTTACCCTTGAGTGTAAATTATAATTAAGCCTCGCCTGGCTCATCTGACTTCCAGACCACCTCCCCTGGCCTTGCCAGCTAACGTTGTGGTTGGAAAACATCAAAACTGTGAGCCACCCCCGAAAATTTAATCACACTTTAAACCTAGAGGCCACCTCATCCCATTTGAAGTTTAAAGCTTCTCTGCTCTCTACCTAAGCATCATTTTGCACCCCTCAAATGGCTATGGCAGCTACTCTAAGCCAATTATATTTAAACCTCACCTCCATGTTCAATGGAAGAGAGCTAAAATATTCTTAAGGAAACTCTGTGAAACTGCCCTCAGAGACTTCCTAGGACCTCCTCAGTTCAAGCCAACCATTTTCCCCCACTGAGCTTCACTATTGAAGCTTAATTTTGAGCTTAATTTTTTGTCAAAAACCAGGATAGATCTCTCTACACTTCCACAGTGAATCAAACTTCAATTAATTGTGCACACATATTCCCCACAGTGAAAGAAGTTGATTTCCCATAAAAGCTCCCTCTCAAACAACCTCTAGTATAGTCTTCAATCAACACCTGAAATCAAGCTTGGTCGAATTCATACCTAGACCATTCACCAGGGCACATGGCTTCATCTTGAGGTTTGTTAGGACCAATCGAAGCTACCACAACCATCTGATTGAGGCCTCCCATATCATACAAAGGTATTGAACTCCAACCCTAATCCAAGCCTATTTTCACTCTCAATACATATTTTTTGTATTTCATACCATATAATCCGTATAGATAGGTTTGTTTTGAGTAGATGGAGCTTTAGGAACAAACCTATGAGATTTTGTTGAGTGTAGAGGGAGATCTTAAGGTTTGAGTGTGGACGGTTCTCGGGGTTAGCCTATTTGGAGATGATGACATGGAGCAGTCGGATCGCGCGTTTATCTCATCAACAGTTGAGATCTAGCTAGATGAACTCTTGATACATGAACCGCAGGCCATGTGGCATGTCAGGGTGGAAAGCATAGCGAATGGGAGCAAGCCGCGTCGCTATTTGGAGCTACCTAGTACGAGGTGGCGCCGCATATTTAATTAGAAAAAAATGGATTTAAATAATTCAGAATGCTCCCTAACTTTAAAAATTTATATCTTGGTGTAGAAAAATCACAAAAACAAAATTAAAATATTATAGTGCTCAGTGACTAGAGGAGAACAATGTGGAAATGACTTGAAGTTTATTTGATGCATATTTTAATTTTAATTAATTAAATTTTGTTTTAAGTCTTTTGATTCTCAATGCATGTAGACATTTCACCATGACTTGATATTTTGACATTTTGTTTCCTTTGTCCTAATGGACATTCCCTGAGTTTTTCAAAGTGAGAGGAGACCTCTAGACAGAGATCCATGTTTTTCAAGTTTATGTCAATTATTTGCAAAAATTAATCAAGATAATTAGCATGTTATTTAGACAAACCAAAGAAATTTTTGGAAGGTTTATTGGGACTAGAGAACCCTTTAAAAAATATTTCATGAGCTAAGTCATTAAGAACACACTTAAATCTCACAAAATCCTAAAACACAAAGAAAATTAATTTGGGAAAAATAAACATCTAAATGACTTGATTTTTAATCTACACTATAATTTGAAGTTCAGAAAACTCCCCACAAAAATTTTAAACATTTGGAGCTCATTTGATAACTCAAATTGATTTTCTAAGTTAAATGTCATTTTGACACAAATGATTTTTTAATAATTAAAATATAACTAAAAAATTATGGAAATTAGTTTTGGGAGTTCTTTGTGATCAGAGGCATTTTCTAAAAATAAAATTGTAAAATAAGAAAACTTCATTTTTAAGCCTATTTCATATATTTAAATTATTAAAAAATTAATCAAATCAATAAATTAATATAATTCATGGAAATATTCTAAATTACTTCCTAAGTACTTAGGAACAAATGAAATATTTTTCCTAATTTTCTAAGTGAAGATATTGAATTTTAAAGCTTAAAAGTAATTTTTAAAGGCTAAAAAATGAGTTTCTCTTAATCTTTCACTTAAAAATTCTAATAATTCAAAGAAAAATCAAATAATTGTAAAATTTATTTCTTTGGCTTCCTTGACCCTGGAGAGATTTAATAAAAATAAAAAACTAAATTTTTGACATTTAAAATATTTTATAAATAATTAACACTCCAGAATTTAAAATAATTCTAATAACTAAAATAAAACTAGAAAATCATAAAATTTGGTCAAAGCGGTTCTCAAGTCTAGCTCTACCTCCAGTAAACAATTTAGTGGATTAGGCTTTATCCTTCTCAAGTTGTGGAGTTTTCTTTGAAAAATGCTAGTCTTGCATATAAATAATATATAAATTAAATTAAAATTTAAAAAATTACATTTTCTCCTCTGATGTCTTAATTGACCCATGAATAAGGTTCGATGAAAATTTTCAAGTAGTTTGAATTAAATTTGATAAATTATGAAGTGATAGAGCCTTAAGGGCAAAAGTGTAATTTTAGAAAGTTAGCCTTAATTAACATTTAGGCTTAATTCAAGAAAGGGAAATGGGCAACCTTTGATCTTCATCAATATATTTAGATGATTGAAACACAAGGGATTAATTGTTAGAAACCAATCTCACTTTTTCCAATTAAAGGATAAATTTAAAATTTTCAAGATGATTAAAATTTGGAAGTCTACCAAATTGAATGATCCTAGACTTACAGGTATTGTTTTGGGTGTTAATAACTCATTAATTCAATACCCCATTTTGGATGTTCAAATATCATTCAAAAGTCTTGATGATGAATTATTATCATTTAGAAATCTCTTTCAAAATGAATAAGACATTCACTAGGACCTTAAGAGCTTTGTAGTGACTTAAGCTAAATCAAATTTGGTTAAATGAGGATTAGAAAAGTGAATGTAAATAAAAAGTGGAACACCTTTGAAACACTACACGCCCAAGCTATAACTAAAAAGTAAATGTCTTAATAAAACTACCTTGTCCTTTTAAGGGTCTTCACCCACATAATTTTCAAATTGAGGTATAAATGATAATTACCCTACTTAGGGATAATTGAAACATCAATGTTCATTAAGAATTAGAGATATTTACAAGATGAATTATTAAGAAATTTAATAAGTTTAAATGCGCTTGAGGCTTTTCACCAAGCGGTGAGAGGGAAGCATGGACTTGCTTCTTTCTTCAGACCTGTTGGATACCTCAGAGGTCTATTAAACATAAAATGTTTTGGTTAACAAAAATCATCAGATACCTCAGAGGTCTGCTAAACATAAAATGTTTTGGTTAACAAATATCATCATTAGTCAAAAAAATAGGGACCACCAAGATATTATTTTGAATTTGGTAGATCCCCGGAACCTTATTTTTCTCACTTCATATAAAATGCCCTTACATCCATTTTTGAGTTTCAGATGATAGAACGAGAAGACTCGTCAGGTTTACTTTTACAGTTTACAGTGCCGTCTTTTTTTACTCTATGCTTTCCACACTGTACTTCCATGCTTATAAACTTGCATGTTAAACAACAATGTCACCCTACATGAAAACCAAAACTGGTAGAATCGCCACAAAACCAAAACCCAAAACAAAAATTAAAACCAACCAAGATAAAATTCACCCCCACAACATTTAAAATATAAGACAACTCAAAATTTAATCAAGAACATCACACAAAACAACATGCTCAACTAAATTAAGATGTTGTCGGCACTATTTTTGGTTGGAGGAGTTGCACGTAAGAAGCTGTCGGTCATCGGAATCGAAATCTCGTTGCCTGCTTCAGAAGGAGTTTTAATTTACATATATATTTAGTTTAGAAAAATATGAAATCAAGCTGACCCAATATTTTTCATAGTTTAAATTAAAGAGCACTGTACCTGAAATCCTGTATCTATCCCAAAGGATAAACACAAGACTTGAGGATGAAGCTCGATCGAATAAACTAAGAGATATATGACATCTATTTGGTCTGCAAAACCTTTGTATTTGCCGACAAGCTCCCCTATTTAATATAAAGAATTAAATAGGGTTTATATTAAGTTGGGTTTGAGAAAAGCTTTCTATAAGGGCAAGCCTCAATAGTTAATTACATCTTAAATGACCAAACTCACCTAAGAAGACTTTCGATAAAAATCAGGAAATATTATCTTCAAGGAGTTTCAAAGGGTAGGACTTTTCAATCAGATCGGACGTAGAGGTGTGAAAGGGGATTGGTTCAAATTTGGAACATTTTTTCGTAGAGTCCAATGGAGGAAGAACTAGGGGATGTCATCAATCCAGAGGAGAACCTTAGTGTCTTCTCAAGCTATCCCAATGTTTGGCTTCATTTCTGAGGAGAAATATTTAGGTGTTTGATCCTGCCAATTTTATTTGTTAGGACTTACATTCGTTTGAAATGATCACACAAATAGCCTGTAATATATGAAGATTTAGGTCATGAAAAACGACAACCTCAGAATCCTAAGACGAGTTAGGGCTTATATTGTATAGCAGGGCTATATGAAGGCCTAAAGATAAAATGAGGATTTACGTTGCATAAGCAAGCAACCTCGAAGTCCTATGGCTTTGTTGTTTAATTATAAGGAAGGAAGAATAGTTTAGTTGTGGAAGACAGGTTTTTCTGTTGAAGATGGTCGTGCTGCCCACTGTACCAGCTCTAAGCTCCTTGCCGTGGCGAGTTTAAGTTTTCTAATGTGTCAAATTATGATATCAAATCAAGTGGCCCTATGGATGAAGTTCTTTAAATTTTTATGGGGGCATGCTAACGTTGATTAGAGCGAAACTTGTTAGGATCCTACGATTCCCTCGTTCCAGCACCACTTTTTTTCTATTAGATTCACTTAGTCCAAATGAATTTACTAAACTCAACTTAATGAGTTCCATAACTGCATTTAGACCGTGGGAAGCCTTGTTAGCAACCATAGGTTACCTCCTCCGAGGAATTCCCGATCATGCGATAGAGATTTCTTAATTTTGTTGAAGTTGTTGTTTTGTGTGATGTTTGTGATCAAATTTTTAGTTGTTTTATATTTTGAAAGTTGCGGGGGTGAATTTTATCTTGGTTAATTTTTGTTTTACTTTTTGTTTTGGTTTTGTTTTAATGACTATCCTGATAGTTTTAGTTTTCATGCAAGGTGGCGTCGTTGTTCAACATGCAAATTTGTAGGTGTAAAAGTACAGTATGAAAGTACAAAAAAGACAAAATCTGTAAAAGCGTACTTGACGAGTCTTCTCATTCCACCACCTGAAACTCAAAAAGCATGTTAAGGCAGTTTATATAAAATGGGGAAGTAAAATTTTGAGGACCTATCTAACCCTAGGTCACATCTTAGTGGGCCCTAAGGAGTTTAATTAAGGATGATGTTGCCAAGCAAAATATATTAAGTTTAGTAGATCTTCGAGGTACCCAACAGATTTAGAGAAAGAAGCAGGTCCGTGCTACTCTCTCACTGCCTGGTGGAAATTCTTGAGTTCTTTTAAACTTATTATGTTGCTTAATAATTCATCCTATAAACACCCAAATGCTTAATGAACATTGATGTATCAATTATCCCTAAGAGTAAGGTAATTCTCATATGTAATTTAATTTTGAAAATTATGTGGGTGTTGACCTCACTTTTGGTTGAGGTTCAGTTTTTCCTCTTTAGTAGCTTAAATTCTAGCCATAGGACATTCCTATTGACTATTCTTAGAAAACTAGACATGGGACCCTCATCATTAGAAATTTCAATCTCTTCTCTACTCAACTTGAAGTTCCACATATGTGTCCTTACCTCTAGCACATGGTAGGTGGGGTCACTGTGGGGGAAACTCAAGAAGAGTCACCCTTAGGACTGTTGGACCTTAGGGTTGACCCTGGGTGTTGGTCTAGAGCTAAGGCACTTGTTTACACTCACAATCACTCATTACCCTAAACCCATAACTTCTAGGCTTTGGTCCCTTGATACTTTTGGGAAACTCCTGTAGGTGGTCCCCTAAACCCATTAGCCCTAGGCTTGCGTTTGGCTAAGACCACTACATAGAGGACCCAAAATGGGGTTTCCATTGATCCATGGCTTATTAATGGTGTTTGGTACTCTAACTCTACTAAGATACCAAACATAGCCTTTTGCCCCCGAAATTCTCCAAACTACCCAAAAACCCTTGGGACCCCAAATTTGGCCAAAATATCCAAATCTAGCCAAAATACCCAAAATCATTCAAAAATCATTTCAAACACCTTGAAAACTTCAAAATTACCCAAAATCCCCAAATTGGCCAAATTACCAAAATACCCCTCTTGGACCCAAAATTCCAAAAATTTTAAAAAATCTCAAAAATTCCCAAAACCTCCCAAATATTCCCAATTTCATTTTCTTTGACTACCACATGACCCAATTTGGCTAATTTAGCCATTTTTTATCAAAACCCCCAAATTTCCCTTTAAAGGCCCAAATTTCCCCAAATTCAACTCAAATGTCCATCAAATTGATTTAATTTACCCCAATTTCAATCCTAAACTCAAATTCACTTTTGATATGACCAAATTAGACTAAATCCAAGCTTAATTGGCCAATGATTTGAGCCCAATTTTTTGTATAGGTTAAATCCCCAATTTTGGTCACATGACCTAATCCCTCCAAATTGAACCCATAGCCTAGTCAATTGACCCAAATAAATGTTGCAAAATCTCTATAACATTCTTATACATCAAAATTGACCATCAATTGGCCTTGGTGAAGCCTCAAATCTATTTGATCTTGGCTTAAATCCAAAATTCCCAAATTTAGCCCAAAATTGGCTAAGTCCCCAAATTTCACCCAATTGGTTGCCTTAACCCCCAAATTGGCATCCAATNCAAAATTGGCTAAGTCCCCAAATTTCACCCAATTGGTTGCCTTAACCCCCAAATTGGCATCCAATTCATGTTGAAAACTCTTCATGGGGTCCCTATTGATCATTTAAAACAATCAATTTGGAGTTAGGCCAAGGTTAGCTTAACATAGACCCAAGCCTAGCCCAACAAGACCAAATTGATTAAAATTCAAGATTCCCTCAAATTGTCCCTTCAATTGAGCCCAAAACCACTTCCATCCTTCACCAAAGTTGTTCATTATGATCATACACACCAAATATAACATTTAGTTTTGTCATTTTACATGGCTAACCTAGCCCAAACCTAAAGTTTGATCACTTGAACCCACATTGAACCCCATGCACTAAGTATGACCCAACCACCCTAAAGCAACCAAATTAACTCCACCTCAGCCATTAGTTGACCCCTAAGGCTGAGCCAAAACCCATATAACCACCTAAACTAAGCCATGGACCCAATGTCCCCCAAATTAATTGATCTTATTCCCAAAAATACAAATACTTAAGATATCCTTGCCAAATCAAAACACATCCGCATTAAATTGGTGTGATGGATTCCTCTGGATGCCCTGAGAACCTAGCCACCTCCCCCTGGCCGACCGATCAGGGTAGGGGCCATAAAATGGCCAAATTGAGAGCAACCTCCATGGAGCTTCACCCAAATCAAACCTAGGGGCCAACTCAGCCAAATTGAATTGTAGAGCTCCTTTGCCCTCCACCTAAGCACCACATTACACCCTCTAATTGGCCATGACAGTCACTCCTTTGCCATTTTTATAAAAAGCACCTCCCACAGCCATGGCAAGGTGTGCTGAAAATTTCTTAGAGAGACCTCCCCAAATTCACTACAGAGCTTCCCTAAGATCTCCTTAGTGCATCCCAATTACTTACCCTCACCAATTTCCACTGCAGGAGTTCAATTTTGAGCTCAAAACCTTGTTGGAAACCAATACAGAGCTCATTACACCTCCACACTCCACCAAACTCAAATCAACTCTACCAACACCTTCACAACAGTGATAGAATCCAAAGCCCCATAAAATCCCCCTTCCACAGAGCCTCTACCATAGTTCTACACCAACAACCAAATTCAGGCGTGATCAAATTTCTACTTAGGCCTCACACCACAGCAAGAGGCTTAATCCCTAACCTCTTTATACCCTAACAAATGTGCTGATTAAAGCTTCACTTCTCAGAGCAAACGTATAAAACTTCTCTCTCTCCCAAGCTTATTTTGATTCTACATTTGATTAGGCTTAACTTAATTGCATGATTACCGTATGGATGTGTTCGTCTCACTTAGACGAGTCCATAGAATTAAACCCGAAGTGATTTGGTTGAGTATAGGCTAAGATCTTAGGGTTTTAGTATGGACAGTTACGGGATAATTCTATCGAGGACGATGATGAGGAGCCGTTTGAGCAAGTGTGTATCAAATGGACGAAGGAGATCAAGCCGGATAGCACTTCAAAACATAAACCACTTGCCGAGTTGTCGGCACTATTTTTGGTGTGGGGTTTGCTCGTAAGAAGCTGTCGGTCATCGGAATTGAAATCTCGTTGCCCGCTTCGGAAGGACGTTAAAAAAGTTGGGTTTTAAAAAAGATGAAGTCAAACTGACTCCATAATTTTCATAGTTTAGATAAAAGAGCACTTTTACCTCAAATCCTGTATCTATCTCGAAGGATAAACACAAGAATTGAGGGTGACGCTCGATTAAATAAACTANTTTCACATAGAATTGGATAAATATCCATTCTAAATGAACCATGGATTAATGTATTGTGAAGATATGGTGTACCCTAGTTCCAAGTCAACACCCAGGGTCGACCCTAAAGCCAAGTAATCCTATAAGGATTCTTCTTGAATTCTCTTATAATGATCTTACCTACTAAATGCTAGAGGTTAAGATCAATATGTGGAATTTCAAGTTGAGTGAAAAAGAAGAGTTTTGAATTTCTAATGGTGGGGTACCTCTTCTAATTTTCTAAGACTAGTCAATTGGAAAGTCCTATGGCTAGACCTAGGCTACTGAAGAAGTTTTCTAGACCTCAACCAAAAGTGAGGTCAACACGAGTCAGTAGCTATGTGGATGGCGACATCAAACTAGAGCGCGCCACACGTGCCTTCGGAGCTGCCTAGGATCTAGTCAGCATGTGCTATTTAAGTAGATAAATAGGGATTTTTCCTATTTATTTAAATACCCCTAACTTAAAAAATTCATAACTTTGTATAAAAAAAATAAAAATAATAAAGTAAAAATACCTTCTTTCTCAGTGAACAGAGGAGAACAATGTAAAAAAAATTTTAAGTCCATGTGATTCATATTTTATTTTTAATTAATTAAACGCTGATTTGAATTTTTTGATTCTCCATGCATCTAGACTTATCACTATAGATTGAATTTTTGGCATGTTGTAGCCTCTGTCAAGGGGAGCATCCTTTGGTTTTTCTAAAGTCAGAGGAGATTCCTAGACAGAGATCCATATTTTTCAAGTTTTTGCACTTTATATCTTTCAAATAATCATGGAAATTAGCATATTGATTAGAAATTTCCAATAAATATTTGGAAGGTCCACCATGCCTAGAGAAGCTTTTGGAAATAATTTCATGGGTCAAGTCATATAAAAGGTACTTAATTTTCATGAATACTAAATCAATAAGATAATTAATTTTGAAAGATGTAGACATTTAAATGACTTAATTTTTGATATCCACTGTTATTTATGATCTAGAGAACTCACCATAAAAATTTCAAAACTTTTTGAGTACATTTGCTAACTTAAATTGATTTTTAAAAATAAATATCATTTTTGACATTTAATGATTCTTTAAAAAAATGAAAATATAACTAAAAAATTTATAAAAACTTATTTTTGAGTTCTCTGTGATCAGGGGCATTTTATAAAAATAAAATGATATTTAAAACAAAAACTTCATTTTTAACCTATTTTTAATAATTAAATAATTAAAAATCCCTAAAAATCACAAAAATAATAAAACTCATGGAAATGTTCTAAAATGATTCCTAATCACTCAGGATTAATTAGAATATTTTTCATAGTTTTCTAAATAAAGATATTGAATTTTAAAACTTAAAAATGATTTTTTAAAGGCTAAAAATGGGTTTTCACTAAAATAATTCCAATTAATGAAATAAAATTTAGAAAAATATAAAATCTTCTTCTCTGAGTTTTATAACCACCGGAAGACTTTTTAAAAGTACAAAACTTAA
>NEWO01000084.1:1520629-1537729 GCA_003013225.1 Phalaenopsis aphrodite | reverse complement strand
ATCCAACCTAAGCGATGAAAAGGGAATATATTTGCTACATTAAGAAGGAAAGCAGTAGGACTCACAACCAACTCAAGAGGTAACAATAAAATATATGTGTCACTTTAAGAAGGAAAGCAGTAGGACTCACATCCAACCCAAGTAGTGACAAGGGAATATATATGCTACATTGAGAAGGAAAGCACCAGGACTCACATCCAACTCAAGATGTAAAAAGAAAAATATACGCATCACGTTAGGAAGGAAAGCACTAGGACTCACATCCAACCAAAGCTGTGACACAGGAATATATATGCTACATTGGGAAGGAAAGCACTAGGACTCACATCCAACTCATGAGGTAACAAGAAAATATATGTCCTTATGCAGAAAATATGTAGATTTGCACATGGGAATTCATGGGAAATATGTAAATAGAATATAAAAATATGTGAAGGAATCAGAATTTAGGTACTGCTCCGAAAATGATAATTGAATTTTAGTTATCATTTTTGAAAAGAGAGTCGGATGTCAGGGACTGATCTTGAAGATTAAGGATAGGATGCCATGTTCCATTAAAGGGGGTCTTATACCAGTTTCAAATATGGGGAGTCAAATTTTGGGTACTTACTCCAAGAGTCATATGAAAACAGTGTAGAGGATTTGTGATGTTGAATTTGCAAAAATGTGTCATGTGAATAGGTTGATTTTG
The DNA here is from genome assembly GCA_003013225.1 of Phalaenopsis aphrodite. NCBI lineage: Eukaryota > Viridiplantae > Streptophyta > Magnoliopsida > Asparagales > Orchidaceae > Phalaenopsis > Phalaenopsis aphrodite. The sequence continues at coordinate 1,537,038 of NEWO01000084.1, read as the reverse complement.
TTGAAGAAGATTTGTAGAGTTTCATTGGGTTTTGTGCAGAAAGAAAAATTTCGCGGGGATGTGAAGAGAGTTAATGCAGATAATGATGGTTGTACTGCACACACAAAGAGTAAGAAACTCCAAAAATGAGAGAGTCCACTCAACAGATTCATTTTCTTTTCTTGTTATTTTTATCACATTTAATTTCTCTAAATAAGTACTTAAAATTTTAATTTTAGTTGGTTGATTTTCAAAAGAATTTTTTTTTGTTGTTGTTTATGAAAAAAAATTATTTATTGTTAAAGGTTTGTTGTTTCATTCTTCGTTCATTGAAATTCCGAACCAACGGTGGTGTGTTGCTTCCATCCATCGTACAAAAAGGTAACTGATAAAAAGGCACATTTCTGAGAGAAATTTCCATTAATCTGCTCCAATAAAGATATTACAGATCAAACATAGGCTAACGCCTCAAAAAGGTACAATATATAGTCCATGTTGAAATACATCTAGAACATCTCATGCCGTGAATAAATTGTAGGCTGAGTATATCAGATAAATATCATGTTGCTATAAAAAAGAAAGTGAACCCTCTGACCATCTGTATCAGGGACAATGAGCTCCTGATCGTGCAGAACTTCTAAGCCATGCTCTAGGAAAAGAGTTCTCTTTGCATGTACTTAGAGGTACAACCCTCTCACAGCTCGTATGGTAGTAGCTTTTCCAGTTCCCAATCTGGCTGAAATCCATATGGTATTTTACTGTCCTCGATCCTATGGAAGGTAACAGACACCCTACGGTGAACCTCTGGAATGCATTGTTTGGCGACATCTGCCCCATTTCCTTTCAGAACCAAGACTGAACCAACTGGCAGCGAAATCTCTATAGTTCCTCTGAACTTTCCAGGGCCAACAATGTCAATCTCTTTCCCAAATAATATATTGCTCGTGCTCACAAATGAGATCGTGCAGAAGGGTCTTACAAAATCATGATAATCAATGTGAGGAGGTATGCAGTCTCCCTCTTCATATATGTTGATGATGCAGCTATTTAGGATGCAGGTAGCTGGCAGTATGCTCCATCTGACCATTCTCTTGATCATCCACTCTATTACAGGAGGTAGTGGATCTACCTGATTATGTCTAAGGATCACTAGTGGATTTCCCTGTCTGTCATTTGTAAAAATATAACAACAGATGCACTGAATGGTGATTCTTCCTTTTCCTCTCATCTATTTCTTCACCTCAGAGTATGTTCTTTCCATGAGAAGGTCTGCTCGGCCTCTATCTCTCAAATTGAAGATGCAATCGAGAATGCTTATTTTGTCACTCTCGGAGAAAAACCCGAGTATACAACTCCAAGCCTTCCAGTATGTTGATGATTCTCCCTTGGACTTCTTCATAAAATTCAAATTCTCTTTTATTTACTTTATTTATTTTGTAGTATTCGATCGTACTAGGGTAGGTAGCTGTCGCGGGCGTTGCTCCCTTTGAATATTGGCTGGAACCCAAACTGGTGCTGGCTATTCTGGAACACGAGAGTCGGCATCTAGCAAGGTGTACGACCCTGGGCTCCATGGTACTTACTGATCTATCCCCAGTGGGACGTATGGCTCATCCATCATAAAATCTGAAGTCTGAGACCCATCAGTGTTGGAGGTATACTCTTCCAATGTACTGAAGCATTGTAAATGTAGAACATTGCAATTCAGGCATTCTACAAAAACCTCTATAGCTGATGTCCCTGCAGGTATTTCAGCATTGCACGTCGGGCATCCCTTGCATAAAACATCTGAAGCTGAAGGTGTATTTGGCTCTGTAACAGACCCAGGTTCTTCATTTGTGGTGGGTAGGCTGACAGAAGTTTCTTTCATGTTTGGATCATAAATATGCCCCCAGGAGCAGGGTGAGTAAGTTGTTTGTCTCTCTCTGACGTCTACGTTCTTCTTGTATAAAAGCCCTTTGCTTCTTGCGGCTGGCATTCCTGCGCTGCGTCCTGCGAAGCGAAGCACCTGAAAGTCGTTCATTATTGGTGGCTACTAGGCTCCTGGCAGGTGTGGCTACGATGGAGGGCAGACGACTGGGCCCATCCATCGGAACTTACTCTAATATGATATTCTTGCCTTTATGTGATGCATTATCTTTCGCTATCACCCTCAGCAGTGAAGGAGTTCCCTCTTTCTCTTTGTAGCTGACTACATTCATGAGAGGACCTTCGCAGTCCATGCCAACATGGTTAAAGTCCATGTTGAAGTCTATGGTACCGCCTTACAGCGGCATCTCCTCATTTAGTGCGAGGCTCCAACCATCCTTGAAAGCAAAGATAAGCCTCTGTCCCGACATTTTTCTGCAGACAACAGGAAAAATGTCAGTGGGCATTAACTTGGCATGAACAAGAAGAAAACAAAGTATTTATTAAAGTGAATTTTGGCTTATTTTAGTGAAACAAATTGTTTACTTATATATGAATTTTGTTTAAATTTTTATGGAACATTATACTCCAAAGTGGAATGGAAAAAATTTGAAGTTTAAAATTTTTTTCTCAAAATTTTCATTATATTGAGGTTAATTATAAAATTTGGACCCTGTCATGGACATTTGGCCACATAAATAACTCTAAAACAATCAAAGTTTAAAATTTTCAAAGCAAACAAAGGCAAGTGACATCAGGTTGCGTAATAGCTTTTCTGATATCGTCCATTTATTACTAAAATGGGTCTTTTTCCCTAGAAGTGCACTAACTGGTAGGCTCCTCCTGTGTAGACTTTTTCAACGATAAAAGGTCTTTCCCAGGTTGGCTCAAAATTTTCACCTTTTTTGTGGCGTGCAAGAATAGGCCTTTTGAGCACAAGTACATGGTCACCAACTTTGAATGTCCTTGGGCAGACCAATCTGTCACGGGCTTGTACCATCTTCGCCTTGTAAAGCTTCAAATAATGTTTTGCTTCTAGCCGTTTTCCCTCGAAACTCTCTAGTTCTTCAAGTCTGAGTTTTACACTTTCTCATGTTGTGTGTTGGTTGACAACTACAACTCTGAGAGACAGTGTCTGGATTTCTAGAGGTAGTACGGCCTCTGACCCGTACATGAGCATATATGGTGTATATTGAGTGGGAGTCCTGAAAGTCATCTGGTAGGCCCATAAGGCTTCTAATAGCTTGTCGTGCCAATCTCTTTTATTTTCATCCAGTGTTTTATTTAAAATCTACCAGTGTTTTGTTGAAGGCTTCAGCCAGGCCATTTGCTCTGAGATGTAAATCGTAGAGTATCTCCAATCTATCCCATGTCTTTTGACAAAATTGTTGATCTTTATGCTTCTGAAAGCTGTCCCATTGTCAGAAATTATTCTTCGCGATACTCCAAAACGGTAGATAATTTGGCTTTTGAAAAATTAAAGAACGTGTTGTGTCATAACCTCACGTAACGGTATTGCCTCTGCCCATTTGGAGAAGTAATTTGTAGTGGCAAGTATAAACCTGGATCCTTTGGAAGATGGTGGGTCTATCAGACCCAACAGTTGAATGGCCTCGAGGCAATAAATGGGTGTAGCACATTCGGAGGCTGGTGTAAGCCCACCCCATACACTTGGCATTGGTGACATTTTCTGGCTGTATCCATGCAGTCGGACATCATTGCTGACCAATAATACTCGAGTCTTTTGATCTTCATTTTCATTTTCGGCCTTGACTGGTGAGCATCACACAATCCGGCATGTACTTCTTTGATAATATTTTGTGCTTCGACTCTGCTCAAACACCGTAGCCACATTTGGTTGAATGATCTTCTGTAGGGAACATTTTCTACTAGGACGTAAGACACGGACCTTCTTGTGATATGATGTTCTTCAGACTTATCTTCTTCAGCTTTCTAGTATACAAATGTTCTATTAGTGGCTTGCACCAATCATCGTCGATGTCTGCAACTGTATTTATTGCTTCTTCTTTTCCGAGCTTGTGTAGAGTTTCGGGATCAATCTGAAACAAGACTCATCTTTCTTGCACTGTAATTTCAATGGAATCCTCTGGGGGACAGGCTATTTCCTTAGTAAGTTTTGCTAGAGCGTCAACATGGGCATTATCTCCCCTAGGAGTCCGGTAGAAAGTTACATTGGGAATCTGCTCCAAGACCTTCATCATGTACAGATGGTATTCTGTTAATCTTGGTTTCAAAATTCTGTATTGTTCGATGACTTGCTGGATGACAAGTTGGGAGTCGACATAGATGACAATGTTTGTTATATCCATTGAGATTGTCATTCCCAATCCAGTGATTAAAGCTTCATATTCTGCTTTATTGTTGGTGGACGGCTTTGTCAAGTGGTATGAAAATCTCAACATACCCTTATCTAGTGTGATAAAGATCAAACTGATCCCAACTTTGCCTGGTATAACTGTGCCTGATCCTTTGTCTTTTTTGGCTGACAAAGCGCCATCGATGTACATTTCCCAGTGTTTCACACTATAATTATTTATAGTATTTGCTCGTCTGGTAACTCATCATTGAGAGAGGACCCAGCTGGCAGTTGGTGTGCAATGAGAAAGTCTGCTAGTATCTGTCGCTTGATAGTAAGGACGGGAACAAAAGTTATATCAAATTGCAATAAGATCATTGACCATCTTGCTAGACATCTGGAGAGTGTTGGTCAGGTCATGAAATATTGCAACGGATTAACTATTGAGATTAGGGTAATCTTATGAGAAAGCATGTAATGTCTAAGCTTTTGGGTGGTAAAAATCAATGTTAGACAATGCTTCTCAATTGGTGGATACCTTATCTCTGTCGGTATTAGGCGAAGACTCAAGTAGTAAAGTGCTTTTTTTTTACCCTCATCATTGACTTGAGATAAGAGGGTTCTAAGAGAGTCGTCTAAGGTTGTGGTATAAAGTCTCAACAGTTTCCCTGGGATAGGGGCTGCCAAGACAGGAGATGTCATTAAGTATGGTTTAACATCCTTGAAAGCCTTCTGACATTTTTCTTCTCAAATAAATTTGGCGTCTTTTTTAATTAATGCAGAAAAAGGCTGACACCTACCTGAGAGATTAGAAATAAAGTGTCTCAGATATGACAACTTCCCCTGGAAGGAATATAGTTGTTTCAAGGTTTTAGGAGGAGGCATTTCCAAGATAGCTTTAATTTTATCCAGTTGATCTCGATTCTCCGATGACGGATATCGAAACCCAAAAATTTCTCAAAGGTAACGTCAAAGGCGCACTTTAAGTGATTCATTTTAAGGTCATATCGTCGTAACCGTTCGAACAAGATCCTAAAATTGTACAAATGGTCTATTTTTCGTTTACTTTTGATGACCAAATAATCCACATAGCATTCTACTTGATTATGGATGAGGTTGTAAAAAATCTTCGTCATTGTGCATTGATATGTTGCTTCGGCATTCTTTAGGCTGAACGTATCACCATGTAGTAGAAAACTCTAATCGGCATTCTGAAGGCTGTAAGTGTTGCATCCCCGGAAGCCATCTTGATTTAGTTGTATCCCGATGATTCGTCCATGAAGGAGAAAATTTCATGTGTTAAAGCGATATCCACCATCATCTTTGGTATGGGCAGTGGAAATTTGTCTTTTGGACATGTCTTGTTCAAATCTCTGAAGTCAACACAAGCATAGATCTATCCTTTTTTCTTCTTAACAGGTATAATGTCAGCCAACCATGTGGGGACTGCTCTTCTTTCACAAAGTTGGCGTCTATTAATTTCTTCACCTCGACAATGACTTGTTTTTCTATTTCGAGGTGCATTCTTCTGGGAGCTTATTTTATTGGGGTTATATTCTTATCCACCCTGAGTTTATGGACTGCAACCTCTGCTGACAGTCCTGGCATTTCATCGTAGCTCAATGCAAAGCAATCATTGAATTCTGTTAGTAGTTTCATCAATTCTGCAGATTCTTCATCATTGAGTAGAGAACTTATAAATGTAGGTTGGGGTTGTTCTTCAGTCCCGAGGTTGATCTCTTTCAATTCATCAACGGTATATTTAATTTCTTCCTCAAATTCTGGGAGAGCGACTTCTATTGGTTGATCATTAGAGTCATCCTCTATATCAAGGCAACCGTTTTCTGACTCACCAGTAACAACCATGCAGAATTTAGAATCATCGACTGGTCCGGCTGTACCAAATCCGAGACGCTCTTTTGAATTTGGAGTTCGAATTTTACCATTCCATATTTTTTCAAGAAGTTGAAATTTATCTTTTGGCATTTGTTTTGGTAAGTGTCCTTATCAAATTAACTTTTGAACTCAAGGCAAGAAGTAACCAATCACATCATTCAATGGGCCTTCCATAGTACTGAAGGATTCATAATGGCAGCTATAAGAGTCTGGGACTTCGTAAAAGGTGTTAATGCGGGCGACATTAAATTCAACAGGAAATTCCCACACTTGAATGATTCTGTCTTCAGAATAGAATACGTTGGCATATAATTCCTTCACGTTATTTGCAGTGGCTTTATTGGTGGCGTAACAGAAGTTTTCCCACCTCCGCTCGCCAATAACTCGTTCAATTTCTCCTCCCGAACTTTCAAAAACTCGATCTTGTATGCATTTCTTTCCTTCAAATACAGAAGTAAATCTTGATTGAGCCTTCGCATTGACGAAGCGAGACTCGTCAAACTCAAGTCATCTCTTTTGTCATGGAGTCATTTCAATCAAATAAAAATTATTGAAAAATTCCAAAATATACATCAAATATACATATAATGGCTTCCAAAACTAACTCTAAGAGTTCAACACTAACTTCCATGAATTTCTTCCAAATATTTTCTTCACATTCTCAAATTTTTTGGATCTCCTCAATGTGGAAGAAATCCATGGTGAAAATCAAATATTTTTAGTTTGGAGTGAAGCTCTTACCTAGAGATGATCAAAACCGGTGTTAAAAAGCCTTGAAATCACCCAAATCCAAGATCTTTCAAGCCCTAGGTCAAAAATCACATTTTTAGGAGGAAAGGGATGATGAATAGTGGCAGTTGACTGGTCAAAATCGTGGTTAAAGGTATTTTTTTGCGAGCTCGCCGTCGGCGGGGTTTTCAGCGTCGTCACCACGCTCTATTGAAATTTGAACATAACTCTCGAAAAAAATCCATCGTCGGCGGGCTCTATTGATTTGGTTCAATTTCTGGATTTTTATAATTTCAATCAATTTCAAGCCTCAACGACATCCGTTCAATCATTATAGACATAATTTTAAGTGATTAAATGATGTTGTTATCACAAATAAACTATCACAACATAAAACATCACATTTATATAGAAATTCTAAGTTGTACAATATACGTTACATAACGCATCTAAGTTTGAAATTTTCTCAACCTCAATACATTAGATCAACGTTGCAATCCAAGCCACAAAACTCAAAACGCTGAAAACAAAACATCCTATGCTTAAGATAAACTATACATATATCTAAAAGCATAATTCTAAAGCAAAGCAAATGCAAAGTTCAATCAAATTACATATATAGACATATAGGTAGCAATATAAATCTATTCATCAGATTCAGTACTAGATTCTCCTCTGAGATCACCCATTGATTGCACATGAATGAAGAAGTTGTAGAAGGGTCGGTATGGAAATTCTTCAGTAGAATCCTCTTCTATTAATTTCATCCTCCTCATCAGCCGTATCAAATTATCTTATAAATGTCCAGAGTGTTCAAAATGGTTTTTCATCCTCTAGTTTAAATGATCAAAGAAATCAGATATATTATTAAGTGCATTCATGACATTTTGTACCTCCTTCTCCAATATCTTGATTCTTCGCAGGATCGCCAGAGTCTTATCAGGAATTAAGGGTTGAACCGGAAGTGAATTCTGTGACGCTTGATCTACTATAATAGTCATGTCATTTTCATCTTCAAAAGCTGGGAATCTCTCAGTTGGGTCCAAAGGCTTCCAAGGTAGAAGTACCTTTTCCCAATTTTTGTAAGATACTTGGAACTGATTGCAAAGTGAGAAAATTATGGAAGGGTGTCTAAGCCTATAAGTTGATCCATGAACGATCAGGCCCAAAACCGACTTCATAATTATTGATCCAATATTGATCGACAGTCCCCTTTGGATACAGTAATTTGAATTAGCACTTTCTTTAGAAACTTTAATGATTTTCATTGTCAGTAATAGTTTCGCAGAAATGAAGAACTCCAAGTGTTTTGAAACGGGATTTAGGAGTGTCCCAGAAACCTAACATACCTGTTTTCTCTCATTTCCCAGACTACAGTTTCGTCCATTAAATATTAGTAAATCTCATTCGTCTAGTTTCTTGTTGGGACGAAGTTGGAATAGTGGCGGATAGGAACATTCTGGATCATGTATAATTTGTCGATCCGTGCAGGAGTAAAGTTATCCATCTGCCTCGCACATAATTGACTCCCTGGTTGATTCCATGCAAATTTTCATAAAATTCCTTCACCACAAGAACAACCACGCCGGCGGTAGTATAACACAGCACTTCCCATCTTCGATGCACAATCATCTTTTCAATTGTCTTAGAGGTATTTTTCAATTTGCGATTTACGAATCCTCATTCCTTGATCAATCTTTTCTTCATCAGTACCTTGTTGAAGATTCGCCTCGCTTCCGCACTAATAAACTTTCATCGATTGAACACTCGCATTCTAGGATTATCAGGGGAAATGGATGCCATAGGAATGAAATTGGTGGAGTTTCACTTCATTTTTTGGGGAAATATGAACTTAGAAATCAAATTTGGGAGTTTAAAAGGGTAACTCCCGCCCAAAAACCTCCAGAAACCTCCATTAAAAGTCTAGAAACTACCATCTCACCGGTCTCGCCGTCGGCGGGGTCGAGGGAGGCACCGGTGAGCCTTCTGTACTTATTTTGCCTGGAATCTTGGGAAAAATCCACCGTTGGCAGCTTTGAGGACGCCGCCGGCGCCCAATGCAAAAATTGCACAGTTTTGCTCTAGTCCGAATACGCTCCAATTTTTCTCTATTGATCCAATTTTTATGATGATTCAAGGGTAAATAAGAGTAGTAGAGCTCAATACTACCACAAAATAATGATAATTTTAGATAAAAACTACTATAATCATAATAAAAGTAAAGATAACCATGAAGCGCTTGGTTTAACGTCGTCAGCTCAAACTATTCAGGTGTTATTCAGGTTGACTGATCATTAAAACCTCTTTAAAATTAGGTCTTTTACCCTCAAAATATGGCTTTAATTTGTGTCCATTTACTTTAAATCTATTTCCAATCTTCTGATCTTCAATCTCATAAGTTCCATAAGTATAAACTTGAGTCACAGTAAAGGGTCCTAACCAAGGAGATTTCAATTTCCTAGGAAATAACTTCAGCCTTGTATTGTAAATCAAATTTTCTTATCCTGGTTCAAAGTTCTTCTGTTTAATCTTTTGATCACGCCATAACTTTAGTTTCTCCATATAAATTATGTTGTTATCATAAGATTCATTTCTTAATTCTTCCAATTCATTTAATTGTAACAATCTCTTCTTACCAGCAACTTTCAAATTATAATTGAATTCTTTAATCGCCCAATATGCTTTATGCTCCAATTCTACTGGTAAGTGACAAGTCTTTCCTAAAATCAGTCTATAAGGAGTCATTCCAACAGGAGTTTTTTAAGCAGTCCTATAAGCCCATAATCATGTATCCAGTCTAGTGGACCGATCTACTCTTACAGTCTTCTAATGTATTTGTTTAATCTCTCTATTAGAAACTTTAGCTAACATATTGGTTTGAGGGTGTAGGAAGTAGAGATTCTATGAATAATATTATATTTTTCTGTAAATCTCTGAATGTATTTATTTCTAAAATGGGATCCTCCGTCAATGATGATCATTCTAGGTATTCCGTATTTAGTGAAAATATTTTTCATTAAAAACCTTGAAACACTTTTAGCATCACAACTAGGTAAAGCTTGTGCTTCAATCCACTGTGAAATGTAGTCTACTACAATTACCATATATAAGTTCGAAAATGATAGAATAAATGGTCCCATGAAATCTAATCCCCAAACATCAAAGATTTCAACTTCTAATATAAAATTCAGAGGCATTTCATTTCTTCTAGATATATTGCCTACTCGTTGACATCGATCACAAGTTTTTTTGTACCTATTAACATCTCTAAAGATAGTAGGCCAATAAAATCTAGCTTGTAAAATATTATAAGCAGTTTTATCAATCCTAAAATGTCGTCAAAATTCAGAATCATGACATTTATGAATGATTAGTGCAGTTTCTTCATAAGGTACACATCTTCTCATCATCAGATCCTTACATTGTTTATATAAATAAGGTTCATCCCAAAAATATGATTTCGTATCATGAATGAATTTCCTTTATTGTTGCAGTGTCAGCATAGGTGGTAAAATTTCACTTACAATATAGTTAACAATATCAGCATACTATGGTATTTTCCACTCATTATATTATAAAGTTGTTCATCAGGGAAACTGTATGTAATTTCATTGTCGGTGTCAGATAATTCATGATTTTTTATTCCTGACAAATGATCAGCAATTTGATTATCAATTTCCTTTCTATCAATAATCACAAGATCAAATTCTTGCATCAAAAGAATCCATCTAATCAACCTTGGTCTGACATCCTTCTTTTGCATTATATATTTAATAGCAGAGTGATCAGTGTGCATAACACATTTAGCTCCAATTAAATAAGATCTAAATTTGTCCAAAGCATACACAATGGCCAGTAACTCTTTTTCAGTAAGAGTATAATTAATTTGAGTATCATTAAGAGTTATACTAGTGTAGTATATAACTTTAAAAATCTTGTGATTAATTTTTCCTTTAATAACTCAAAGACATTTAAACAGATTTCATTAAATTCAAATTTCTTGTCCTTATCTAAAAGTTGGCATAGAGGTTTAGTAATTTTTGAAAAATCTTTAATAAGACGCCTGTAAAAACCAATATGTTCAAGAAAACTCCTAACCTCTCTTACATTAGTAGAAGGTGTTAGTTTAGATATAACTTAAATTTTTGTAGGGTCTTCTTCCATACCATCTTCTGAAAGTTTATGTCTTAACACAATTCATCCTGTAACCATAAATTAACATTTCTCCCAATTCAGAACCAAATTAGTTCTTTCGCATAACTCTAAAACTTTTTTAAGGTAATTTAGGCATGCATCAAATGATTCCAAAAATAGAGAAATCATCCTTAAATACTTCTAATCCATCATCAATTAACTTACTAATTATAGACCTCATACATCTGTGGAATGTTGCAAGTGCATTACATAATCCAGAAGGCATTCTTCGAAAAGCAAAATTTCCAAAAGGACTAGTAAATGTTGTCTTTTCTTGATCCTTAAGAGCAATAAAAATTTGATGGTAACCGTTATATCCATCGAAATAACAAAATTATTTGTTCTTAGCAAGTATATCTACTATTTGGTCTAAAAACTGTAAAGGGAAGTGATCTTTCCTAGTGGTAGTGTTTAATTTTCTATAATCAATGTAAATACGCCACCCAGTAACTTGTATGATAGGTATTAATTCATTATTTTATTTTGTTTCAACAGTCACTTCTCCTTTCTTAGGAACACAATGAATTGGACTTACCCACGCACTATCTAAAATAGGATATATAATTCCAGTGTCTAATCATTTCAACATTTCCTTCTTAACTACTTATTTTATCATTGGGTTTAATCTCCTTTGAGGATCAACTCTTGGTTTAGATTATTCATATAATATAATTCTGTGCATACAGATCGAAGGACTGATTCCCTTAATATCAGCTAAGGTCCAACCAGAAGCTTTCTTATATCTTTTCAATGTATCTAACAATCTTTGCTCTTGCAAATCATTTAATTCTGAAGATATAATAACAGGTAATGTAGATGAGTCTGACAGAAACACATACTTCAAGTAGTTCGGCAATATTTTCAACTCAAGTTCAGGTTGTTTTATAATTGACGGAAATAGATTATTGTCACCATTTTCAGTAATATCCAACATCTCAAATCTTTTCTGAACATAATCTAATTCTTCATTTTCTATTTTGTCCAAAGTAACTTTATTAATAGTTTCAAATTGTTCTTTCTCTTCAAAATGTTCTTTAAAACGTTCATTCAATAGATGTTCAGAAATATCCATGCGAAAACATTCATTATCTCTTTCAACAGCAGGGTATTTCATAGATTTCACAATGTTAAAAGTCACTTCTTGATCGTTAACTATCATATTTAATTCTCACATCTATCATAGCTTTTCTAGAAGGAAAAGGCTAAAAATGGTTTCCTTAAAATGATAGGTATTTCTTTATCTTCCTCCATATCTAAAATAATGAAATCCACAGGAAAGATAAATTTATCAACTTTTACTAACACATCTTCTATAACTCCCTTAGGATATGTAACTGAACGATCTGCTAACTGAAGAGTTACAGAAGTAGGTGAGACTTCTCTTAATCCTAGTCTTTTGAAAATTGATAGAGGCATAAGATTAATGCTGGCTCCCAAATCACATAAAGCTCTTCCATAAAATTTTTCACTGATAGCACACGGTATAGTGAAACTGCCAGGATCTTTTAATTTTTTAGGAAGCTTTTTCTGAATAATTGCACTACACTCTTCGCTAAGTGCAACAGTTTCATTATCCGTGAACTTCCTTTTCTTGTTCAGAATATCTTTCATAAACTTCACATAATTTGGAATTTACTTTAAAGCTTCTATGAAGGGAATATTTACTGTTAACTTCTTAAGAATCTCTAAAAATTTGGAAAATTGTTTATTCTGTTTGTGTTGCTTCAATCTTTGAGGAAACGGTGGTGGAGGTTGCTCCACAGTAATTTTCATTGGTGTAAGAGGATATTCTAATTTTGGGTATTCATGATCCTTTTATTTTTTTGGTACCTACTTTCTCTTTTTCAGTTTCTGTTTCTTTTTGCACTCTTGTTTCCAATTCTTTTCCACTTCTTAATTGTATCGCTTTTATCTGTTCTTTTCCTTGATCTTTAGGATTTGGTTCCAAAGTACTAGGAAAAGTTTCCAATGTTCGGTTATTAAGCACAGTAGTGATAAGCCCTAATTGATTTTCAATATTTTTAATAGCAGTTCCTTTATTTTGTAATTGATTTCCTTGAATTTCTAATCGATTTCCTTGATTCTGCAATTGTTGACCCATATTTAATATCAGCTCTTCCATAGACAACTTCTTCTCCTTAATTTGAGTGTTACTGTTAAATTATGGAGGATATGAAGGTATATAATTAACATTTCCTTAGTTGAATGAATTTCCTAATGGGTTCACTGGGTTGTTTGCCAAATTTTGATTTGTAGAAGAATTGTTATTCCAATTAAAATTTAGATAATTCTTCCAACCTAGGTTATAATAGTTCAAATAAGGGTTGTTAGGTCTATTAATAGCATTTAAAGTCTCATATAAAGGTTGAACATCCACAAATTTCCCAGTTGAATTCTCTTCCATCATAGGAGGTGTTGGAGAATACTTCATCCCATAATGGTCTAATTTCTTTGATATTGCAGCAATCTGTGAAGCTAATATAAATATTGCATCAGAATCATGGATACTAGCTACTCTTTTAGGATTTACCCTTTCAGAGGGCCATTGAAAACTATTGTTAGCAATCTCTTCTATTAATGAATAAGCCTCATCAAAAGGTTTTGACTTTAAAGAACCACCAGCCGCACCATTTATAATTGATCTAAGTGATCCCACTAATCCATTATAAAAGGTTTGAATTAGCAGTTTTGGATGGAGGGAAATATTTGGATAGAAATTTCTGTGAAATTTCTCCCCAACTTCTAATAGATCCTGGTGCTAACGTATTTAACCACATCTTAGCCTTATCCCACAGTGAAAAAGGAAAAATTCTAAGTCTAACAACATCGTTTGAAACTCTGTCATATTTAAAAGTAGCACACAGTTCTAAGAAACTAGCGAGGTGTAAATTAAGATCTTCATTTGGTGCACCTCTAAATTTTTTATTTTGTACCATTTGGATAATAGCAGATTTAAGCTCAAATGAATTAGAAACTACATCAGGATTTTGGATAGATAAGTGAAATTAATCTGCTGTAGGATTTGCATAATCTCGTAGGGGTCTAGGTTGGTGTTCATTTTCTATTCCTTTATTGTTCATGTTGTTTTCCATTGTTTCAGAATTTATAGGTTCTCTTCTCAATCTTCTAATTTTTCTAACAATGCGTTCTAATTCCTAATCATAGGGTATTAGATTATCAGGTCCAAATTTACGCATATAATTTGAAATCAGTAAAGAGTAAAACAATTAACTAAATATGAAAATAAGTTGCAATTCAAGTAAAAATTTTCTAATAATCCTAATTTGTCAGTTACTCTAACTGTGATTCTTGTTACTCCTCAACAACGGTGCCAAAAACTTGACAGCGACTTTATATATGCTTAAAAATATAAGTATTTACTACTACTGCTAAAAGATTTAATTCCTCTGCAACTATACCAAAACTTAATAATAATTATAAATTCGATAAAATGGATGTATAAAATATTCAATAATTGTAAAGTCACACTTATCAACGCAAGTACATGTATCGCTCAAGTAATATAGGGCTCTAATGGAGTCCTAGATATCAATCCCACAATGAGTAATATTAGAACTACGAACTAAGATTTTAGAAAAACAATACTCAATTGCAACAATGGAATTCAATTTCCTTATCTGTCACTAATAGATAATTAAAATAAATATGTAATTTTTAATAGCTCTTAACTAACTAATTATACTAATGAGGTTTTCAATGTGATGTTCAATATATAAGAAAGCATCCTTCTCCTTGTCAAGAAACTATAGTGAATGGATAAAGTGAATGAGTTCAATTTGTATTGTGCCAAATAGGAGCATACCTATTCTTTACCCTTTGATCCAGACATAAAGAACATTGACTAATCCTACACTTGTTTACTGAATCTGCAGCTAGGCTGGGAGGATGCCGGCTCTCACTTTGGAGCTCCCACGTTCCCCTCACCTAAGGGCTAACATCAATACTTCAGCTCTCAAACAATAGGACCGAATTGTGGATTTTAGTTTGTCACTCTAAAATCTCCAATTCTACGCCCGATAAATTTATTTCCCTTTTTATTTGCACCCAACTTCCCAATGTTTTGACCTCCCTGAATCTTGGATGTAATCTTCACTTTAATTGTAAAACTCAACATATTTTAATAAATCTATTGGCCAGATTGAAAGTAAATTAAGATCAAAGTGAAAAGATCATCACAATTTCTTAAATATTTTCATGGCTTCATTAATTCAAATCACCATTTCACAAATCTCAAGACAAGGAGAAAGACAGAGAAAACTACTCAGATCTCTTTGGGAAAACACAACAAAACTCAGAATTCATATATAAAATCAAAGCCATACCAACTACAACAATAAATAAACTTATGTCTAATTTCTCCCCAAGAAAACTCCTCCAAGTTTCTCTGAATCTCTTCTTTTCTTTACAACACACAAAATTCCTCTTCGAAGCGCAAGGAATAAGAAATATCTCACTTTCGCTCCACTCTTACAATCTCAAAGAATTCTTAACAATTTATAATCTCTACACTTTTTTCACACTTCAATTTTGAGTCTCCCCTCCTTTTTTTTCGGCCAAAGTCTTCTCTTTATAGATGTGGATGAGCTTTCCCAGGAGTTGCCTAAGCACCCCTCCAAACTTTGTCCTCATCCAATGCCTAGTTAGGCATAACCGCCGAGCTTGCCGTCAGCGGGCCTTCTAAGTGAATTAATTCTGGAGTCTTGAGGAAATCTCACCGTCGGCCCCATTAGGCTCGCCGTCGGCGCCCTAGATCAAATCTTCTCATTTTTGTCCTTTTCACTCCAAATTCACTCCTTTTTGCATCTTTTTGCTCCAATGACCCTAATTCATCATTCCTGCAACAAAACATCAAAAATACCTTTCTTTAAAGTGCAATATCATTAAAAATTGTATTAAATAGGTATGAAAATCTCAACATATTTTCCTTTGGTGAATGTTCTTGTAGCTGATGTTCACATTTCATGCTAAGGTTTCTCCACCTCAAATTATAGTACACCAAAGTTTCTCTAGGTTTTTGTTTTTCTATCTTGAGCTCTCCCACAGACACATGGTGTTGTGCCCCGACAAATCTTTTCACAAAAAGCTATTCCAACTCGGAAAATGTTTTAACTGACCCATTGGGCAAGTCAGTGTACCAGTCAAAAGCAATTCCTGACAAGCTGCTGACGAACTACTAGAAGAGTAGAGCTTCCCTATTTCTTGTGTTGCCACAGCTGAATCAAAAATGTGTTATGTGTTGTCTGGGATTTCTAGTCCCATCAAATATCTTGAAGTTTGGGGCAACAAAACCCTTTAGGAAAGGCACGACATCAAATTCCTTCGAGTAAGGTCTACCCTTTAGAACCAAGGCACCACCATTAAATTG
>NEWO01000084.1:1494582-1519769 GCA_003013225.1 Phalaenopsis aphrodite | reverse complement strand
ACGGGTACGATTTTAGGACCCGGTCTTGACTTAATCGGTCGACGGCCTGCGATCCTCATGGAAGTATAATCAGTGGCACATACTGCAGTACCAACTCTATTCGCTAAACAAAACTAAATGGGGATGAGAGTAGGTAGCAGTCCAGTTGTCGTGTGAGACTGTCTGGTAGACTTGAAATCCTTCAAAATTTCCTTCTTATGAGGGGAAATTGCATCTCCCACTCGTTTAAGTAACTTGCTAACTGAACATCCTTCTTTGGTAGCTAGCCTTTTGAAAATTGCACTAACTCAGGTGATAGGAGTGAATTTCTTTCCTTTTTTACCATGTCCATGAAGTGGTGGTAATGCGACAGTGATTTTTCAGATACTATCGTATCCATCGGTATCTGTCAGAGAACGGAATCTACTCCCTCATAGGAGTGGATAAATTTTAGGTAACACTTCTTCAACTTGTTAAGGTTCCTCCTCAACGGATGTCTCCTTGGGAGCCTAGGCTTTGATGGCCCTTCGAACTCTTCTATTATGGTTCCTTTTTTGGGTTTGGGTCAGAGGTACAATCCTCGAACTTGATCTGATTTCAAACACGGGTGGTGGGACAGTTAATCCCTCAGTCAGATTTTCAATAATCATTACTTTTTTCCCCTTAGGAGAAGCTGGGCTAGTAGGTTTGGCGGGTACCATGACGACAGTAGTTTTAGACTTCATGCAGGCAGGGAAGTCTTGAAGGCAGTTGAGATTGAATTCTACAGACGGTTCTTGTATTTCCGGTGCGGTGATTTTCATCACTACAAAAAGAGCTTTCCCAAGGATGTCCTCAAGATCTTCAAATCCAACTCCAAATTTGATGGTAGGAGCAAGATTATGGGCTTCGTGCCTCATTGGCAGGTTGCAGGAAAAGTTCATTGTTAGGTAGGCCATTGCAGCAGGCTTTGAAAATAGAAAGTTTCAGGGTTAGCTATATGGCCAAAAAACTCGTAATTTTTAGTGCAAGCGCTGAAAGTACAGGATGATTTGTAGACCAAGCCGGTCTTAATTTATGGATATTTTAAAATCATGTTTAATAAAAATCAAGAGGTGTAAAATTTAATTAATGTAAGAAAATTTCAATGTGCGCGCAACACAACACGAATTGCAAAGTAGCAAATCAAATTTGGAAGGGAGATGTGAAGTATTTGAGGACCTAGTACGGAACCCATTTACTGGCAAACATTGTCTAGGTGGAACTAGTCCACCGCCACACCTATTGGGGGTCCGATTGCACATAAAAATTTAACGGTCCTTAATGGCCCTGTTAGCCCCTCTATTCAAAGATGATTGAACAGGTATTCCTGAAGTCCAAGGAGTTAGCCGTACTTTCCCAAGACAAAAATGGGTAAAGTATGCCAACAGAAGAAGGGTAATTTGGTCCAAGAGGGACAAGGACATATTATCGATTTGTGAAGATAATATTTCTATATTTGTATGTAGAGAAAAGTTACTCCCCAACGGAGTCGCCATAAGTTGTCGGTGCTATTTTTGGTTGGAAGAGTTGCCCTTAAGAAGTTGTCGGTCACCAGAACTGAAATATCATCGCCCGCTTCGGAAGGACGTTTTAATTTACATATATATTTACTTTAGAAAAATATGAAATCAAACCGTGCCTCAAATCCTGTATCTATCCTGAAGGATAAACACAAGACTTGAGGATGAGGCTCGATCGAATAAACTAAGGGATATATGAAATCTATTTAGTCTGCGAAATATTTGTATTTGCCGACAAGTTCCCCTATTTAATATAAAGAATTAAATAGGGTTTATATTAAGTTGGGTTCTAGAAAAGCTTCCTATAAGGCGAACCCCTATAGTTATTTACTTCTTAAATGACTAAAGTCAATCAAGAAGACTCTTGATAAAAATTAAGAAATATTATCTTCAAGGAGTTTCAAAGGGTAGGACTTTTCAATGAGATCAGACGAGAGGTGTGAAAGGGGATTGGTTCAAATTTGGAACATATTGTTAGAGAGTCCAAAGAAGAAACAACATGGGATTGTCATAGATCTAGAGTAGAACCTCGGTGACTTCCCAAGCTATCCTAATTTTTGGCTTCATTTCTGAGGAGAAATATTTAAGTGTTTCATACTACCAATTTTATTAGTTAGAACTTACATTCATGTGAAACGATCACACAAATAGCCTGGAAGATATGAGGATTTAGGTCGTGATCAACGACAACCTCAGAATCCTAAGACGAGTTAGGGCTTATATTGTGTAGCAGGGCTATACGAAGGCCTAAAGATAAGATGAGAATTTACGTTATAAACAAGCAACCTCAAAGTTCTATGGCTTTGTTGTTTAATTCTAAGGAAGGAAGATTGGTTTAGTTGAATAAGACAGGTTTTGCTATTGAAGATGGCCATGCTGCCCACCGTACCAGCTCCAAGCTCCTAGTCGTGGCAAGTTTAAGTTTTAAAATGTGTGAAATTATGATGTCAAATTAGGTGGCCCTATGGTTAAAGTTCTTTAAATTTTTATGGGGGCATGTCAATGTTGATTAGAGCGACACCGGTTAGGATCCTACGGTTACCTCATTCTGGCACCACTATTTTCTATTGGATTCACTTAGCCAAATGAATTTACTAAACTCAACTTAGAGAGTTTTATAATTTTATTTAGACTGTGGGAAGCCTCGTTAGTAACCGTACGTTACATCCTTTGAGGAATTCCCGATCATCTGATAAAGATGTCTTAATTTAGTTGAAATTATAGTTTTGTGTTATGTTTGTGATTAAATTTTGAGTTATTTTATATTTTGAATGTTGTGGGAGTGAATTTTATTTTGGTTGATTTAGTTTTAGTTCTGGATTTGGTTTTGGTTTTGTGGCTTTCTTGATAGTTTTAGTTTTCCTGCAGGGTGGCGTCGTTGTTTAGCATGCAAATTTATAGGTATAAAAGTACAGTAAGAAAGTATAAGAAAGACAAAAAAATTGTAAAAACGTACCCTACGAGTTTTCTCGTTCCACCACCTGAAACTCAAAAGTCATGTTAAGGCAGTTTATATGAGATGGCGAAGTAAAATTTTGACGACCTATCTAACCCTAGGTTACATCTCGGTGGGTCCTTAGGAGTTTAATTAAGGATGATGTTGTCAAGGAAAATAAATTAAGTTTAGTAGATCTCCGAGGTATCCAATAGATCTAGAGAAAGAAGCAAGTCCGTGCTACTCTCTCGCTGCCTGGTGGAAAGTCTCGAGTTCTTTTAAACATATTATGTTGCTTAATAATTCATCCTAAAAACTCCCTAATGCTCAGTGAAGGTTGATGTATCAATTATCCCTAAGAGTAAAGTAATTATCATCTGTAATTTAATTTTGAAAATTATGTGGGTGAAACGCTTAAGAGGCAAGTTAGTGTTATTGGAACACTTAGCCAAATCTTGGTCCTATATAGGCTTGTAGTGTTTGAAGATGTTCTAATTTTAATTGATATTTTCTAATCTTCATTTAAGTGAAACTTGATTTAGCCTAAGTCACTACGAAGCCCTTAAGACTTAGGTGAGCGCCTTAATTAGTTTTGAAAAGATTAAGCTTTAGGTGGTCATGATTCATGATTTGAATTTAATTTAAAAATCAAAGTTGGGTTTTAAATTGATTAATTATTGACTTCAAAGGTCATACCCCTAAGTCCTTGGTTCATTTTATTTTAATAAACTTCGAAATGTTAATAATTTAGAAATTTATTAACATATTTTTTTAATTAAGAAAGTGAGGTTGGTTTCTACCAATTAACCTCTTATGTTTCAAACATCCAAATTAAGATCAGAGGTTGCTCATTTCCCTCCTTGAATTAAACCTAAAGGTTAATTAAGGCTAAATTTCCAAAATTACATATTTACCCTTAAGGTTCTAACACCTCATAATTTATCAAATTTAATCCAAATGACTTTGAAATTTTTATCTTACCTCATTCATGGGTCAATTAAGACATCAGAGGAGAAAATATGATTTTTGAAAAATTAATTCAATATATATATATATATATATGCAAAATTAAGATTTTTCTAAATTGACCAAGGTAAATCCTAATCCCTTGAATTTTTTATTGGAGGTAGAACTAGATGAGAGAAGCCTTTGGACTAAATTTCATGATTTTTTGAAGTTTATTTGAATTTTAAAAAGTAATTTAAGTTATGGGGAATTTATTAAATATAAAATATTTTAAATGGGAAAATTAAGTTTTATATTTTTAAAAAATATTTCTGAGGTTAGAACACTCAAAGGAGAACATTTTATATTTTTCTGAGTTTTATTTGATTTATTGGAATTATTTTTAGTGAAAACCCATTTTTAGCCTTTAAAATTAATTTTTAAGGTTTAAAATTCAGTATCTTTATTTAGAAAATTAGGAAAAATATTCTAATTGTTCCTAAGTGCTTAGGTAGCAATTTGAAATATTTCCATGAATTTAATTATTTTTGAGATTTTTATAGATTTTTAATTATTTAAATATTTAAAATAGGTTAAAAGAGAAGTTTTTATTTTAAATATCATTTTATTTTTAGAAAAATACCCCTAATCACAGGGAACTCCATAAACCACTTTTAATAAATTTTTTAGTTATATTTTGATTTTTAAAAATCATTTAAGAGCCAAAAATGTTATTTATCTTTAAAAATCAACTTATGTTACCAAATGAACTCAAAATGCTTTGGAATTCTTATGCTGAGTTCTCTAGATCCTAAAAAATAGTGGAGATAAAAAATCAAGTCATTTTGTTCTTTATATTTTTTCAAAATTAATTATCTTTGGGATTTAGGGTTTGTAAAGATTACGTGTATTTTGAATGATTGGCTCATAAGAAATTTTCCTAAAGGCTCTCTGGTCATCATAAACATTCCGAAATTTTCTTGGATTTTTCTAGGTAACATGCTAATTTCCATGATTATTTTAAGAAAATAATGCACATAAACTTGAAAAAATTGATTCTCTATCTAGGGTCCTCCTTTGACTTTGGAAAAATCAGGGAATGTTTCCTAAGATAGAGGCAACAACATGTTAAAATTTCAAGCTATAGTGTGATTACTACATGCATGGAGAATCAAAACATCCAAATCAGTATTTAATTAATTAAAAATAAAATATGCAACAAATGGACTCCAAATCATTTTGATTTAGTTATCATTTGTTCACTAAGCAAGAGGGTATTTTTATTTTATTTTTATGATTTTTCTACACCAAGATATGGATTTTTGAATTTAGGGGTATTTAAATAAATAGGAAAAGTCCCTATTTAACTATTTAAATAGTGCGGCGCCATGTAGATCCTAAGCAGCTCAAAACTCCATGCGGAGCACTCCCATTTGTTGCTGCCATCCACATAAGCAGCCACGCGTCCCACTGCTTGTGTAAGGAAGCATTGTCCGGCTTCATCTCAACTGTCCATTCGATACACGTGAGATCGGACGACGCTCCTTCATCGTCCCCGATAGCCTAGCCTGAGAACCGTCCATCTTTTAGCCTTAAGATCTTTCTCACTTCTTAACCAAATTGGATGATTTTTTTTTAAAATGCTTGTCTAGACTAGATGATCACATCCATAAGGTGATCAAGCCATCAAATTAACTCTAAGCAAATGAAGAATTAAAAGTGGCTCAGGAGGGAAAGAGATTTTATACTATTGCTCTGAGAAGTGAATCTTCGATCAGAGAGTCTTGGCACGTTCGTTGTGATCTAAAGATGCTAGAGATTGAGTCTCTGGTCTTGCTGTAAGGACTAGGTATGATTTTGATCACGACCGGATTTGGGTGTTGGTTTAGAACTATGGTAGAGGTTCTATGAGAGGGGAATTTCACGGGGCATAAGATTCTTTCACTATTGTGAAGGTGTTGGTGAAGTTAATTTGAGTTTGGTTGACTATGGAGGTGTATTGGGCCCTGTCCTTATTTTCGGCAAGATTTCGAGATCAAAATTGAACTCTAGCAATAGAAATTGGTGAGAGAAAACAGTTGGAATGCAATAAGGGGATATTAGGGAAACTCCATGGTCAGTTTGGAGAGGCCTCTTTAAGAAATTTTTAGCACCACCTCCCATGGACCCGGGAGGTTCTTTTTATAAAAATGGCTAAAGGGTGGCTGTCATGGCCAATTAGGGGGTGCATTGTGCTACTTAGGTGGAGGGCAGAAGAGCTCTACAATTTAATTTTGCTGAGCTGGCCTCTATGTTTGATTTGGGTGAAGTGACATGGGGGTGGCACTCGGTTTTAAGCTTCTCCGGTGACTAGGCCGACCGGCCATGGAACGGGTAGGTGGCTAGGTGCTCAGGGCATCCAGGGGAATCTATCAAAGCAATTTAATGCAATTTGGTTTAGTTTTGGTAATGGTATCTTAAGCATGTGTATTATTGGAAATAAATTCCCTTAATTTGGGGGACTATTGGTCCATGGCTCATCTAGCTTGGGTTAGATGGGCTTTTGCTCAGTCTTAGGTTCTAACCAATGACTGATGTGGAGTTAATTTGATGACTTTGGGGTAATTAGGCCATCTTTAATGCATGGGTTCAGTGTTGGTCCAAGTAATCAAAGCTTGGGTTTGGGCTAGGTTAGCCATGTCAATTGACCAATTTGATTGATCAACATTGTGTAGATGATTATTATGATGATTTTTGGTGAAGGGTTAAAGTGAAATTATAGAATTCATTAAGTTGAGTTTAGTAAATTCATTAAGACTAAGTGAATCCAATAATAAATAGTGGTACCAGAATGAGGGAACCACAAAATCCTGATTGGTGTCGCTCTAATCAACTTTAATTTACCCATAACCTTAACCTTTAAAGAACTATAACGATAAGGACATCTGGTTTGACATCATAACTTGATGCACTAGAAAACTTAAACTCGTCATGATGATGAGCTTGTAGCTAGCATGGTGGGCAGCACAGCCATCTTCAATAGCAAAACATGTCTTCCTCGGCTAAACAATTTTCTTCCTTAGAATTAAACAACAAGTCATAGAATTTCAAGGTTATTTTTTATGCAACATAAAGCTTCACCTTATCTTTAGGCCTTTGTACAGCCCTGTTGTACAATATAAGCCCTAACTCGTCTTAGGATTCCGAGGTTGTCCTCTATCACGACATAAATCCTCACATCTTCCAGGCTATTTATGCGATTGTTTCACATTAATGTAAGCCCTAACTAATAAAATTAACAGGATAAAACACTCAAATAAAATTCTCCATTAAACAGAAGCTAAATAATAAGATAAACTGAGAAGTCACTGAGGTTCTCCTCTGAATTTGTGACATCCCCTATTTCTTCCTCATTTGGACTCTACAACAAAATGCTCCAAATTCGAGTCATTCCCATTTCACACCTCTTTGTCCAATTTAGTAGAAAAGTCCTATCCTTTTGACATCTTTGGAGATAATATTTCCTGATTTTTATGAAGACTTTTCTTAAGTGACTTCGGTTATCTAAGATATAATTAACTATAGAAGCTTGCCCTTATAGGAAGCTTATCCAAACATAGCTTAATATAAACCCTATTTAATTCTTCAAATTAAATAGGGGAAATTATTGGCAAATAAATGGTTTCACAGACCAAACGGGTGTCATATATTTCTTATTTTATTTGATCAAGCCTCATCCTCAAGTCTTGTGTTTATCCTTCAGGATAGATACAGGGTTTGAGGTACAGTGCTGTTGACTTCAATTTTGAGTTCTTCTTTTCCTTCTCCTAGATACCCTAGGATCCAGCCTTAGGATTTCTCTATTTTGACTCTCTTAGAGAACTAGACTGGGACCCACAATACTTATAAATTCAAGCCATTTCTTTGCTCTTTATGGTTTCATATGGACGATTTCTGATTCTTGATGTCCAGTTGAGTCGATTAAACCAAAATATTGAAACTCTTGTTGAGTTCCTATAATAATTTTAAGGACATAAGTGGACCCCATGACGTGTGTGTGACGTTTGACTTTCTACCGTGAGCAATTTATTTGACTTTGGTTGTCGCATTTGTGAGGACCGGTCAATGATATACTCGTTAAATGGATCCAATCAGGTTAAAATAATTTCATTTGATGTGCCACTTGAGAATTGAAGATAATTTGGTGCGACCGTCGATGAATTTGTCCGGATGACAAAACGGACTGCGCCATCACGTCAGAAACGTCAATTTTAGCTTGGTAGGACAACCATTTTGTTGGGGCAGCGCGCACGAATCAATTGCATAAAATTTGATATTTTCTTTTGATAGAAAAATATATAATAAAATTCTTTTTAAATAAAAGGGTATTTTTAAATGATAAATCTAAACTCCCTCACACACGTTCCTCCCCTCCTCCTCTTGGAACCGTTCTTTCCCAAGCCAAACCCTTTCTCCCCTCTCTTTTTGACTAAATCTCGAAGTGTTCTTCCAGTTCCTCGGTTATCTCTTTCTTCGCTGACCTTATCCGACTTTTGCCGCTGGTCATTCTGCTAATCACTTTCTTGTAGTGGAGTTTCCCGCACAATGATTTTAGTAGCCCTCTCGTTCTAGAGGTTGGGGAGTTTTTCTTGTCGTCAGCCCATGCCCTCTCGATGGTTAAAAATACCTCTTTGGGGGAAGCATTGAAGGGTTTTTTTTTCTGGAGATTTTGGGGAGACAAAGTGTGAGAGCTCATTCTTTGTTGGGAGTTTCTATCTCGTGGTCTCTCTTACTCTTCTCGTTCTTGAGATAGTAAGAAGTTGAGGTTATATTATATTTATATCTAGAATCTAATTATGGAAATTATTTAAATAGATAGAGATTTCAATCTTTTCTTCTATCGATTATACTTGATGATTTGGAGTAGTTACCCTCTTTAATACCATGGAGTTTATTTCAAATTACCTTGGAATTTTGAGTTGGTTTCTGGATTAGCAGCCCATGTGATATCCTCTTTTGGATTATTGGATTGATATTTCAATTGAAATAATATGTTAGTTTAATTATTTCTTTGATGAAGAAATAAGGTTCTCTTGCAAATATCTCTTTTATGGCTTTCTTTGCTTATTCATGTTGAATGGTAATTTAGTAGGTTTGCCTCAGATTGAGATTATCACTGCATTTGGGATTTATTTTGGTAGCTCAGTTCTTTTGCTCATCTTGCTACCCCTATTTGATTGCATGCTTGGAGTTTGTTGTAATGCTTTGAGGAGTGGGTTTTGGTGGCTTGGTTTTGCTTCCTGTTGCCTTATTTGAGAACATCTATTCGGATTTTTTTTTTGTTAGCTTGCAGCTCTCCTTGCTGCCTGATTTTGTTTTTTGGAAACTTAAAGATTGTTTACCCTTTGGGCTGAGTTTTTTTTTTTGCTGGAAAGATATATTGAGATCTCAGGAAATATTTGAGTTTCTTTTAACAATTATTTTATCGATGCATTATTTTAACATGAAGATCCTCAGATTTTTTTGATTCATGGGGATTTTTTCTTTGAGCTTTTATGTTGAGCATTTTGTTTTGCTTAATTTTAGAGGCTTTTTTTAAGCTTCTCGATTATTCTCTGTTTTGAATTGAAGATCAGTAGATTCATTTAATTTAGGGAGCTTGGTTTTGTGCTTGCTGTTGTCCATTTATTCAAGTATAAACCATTGGTTTATTTTGGTGTTTTGGAATATCAACTTAAGGCTTGGTTTTGCTTTTTCTTAGTTGTTCAACTTAACCCTTATGCTGAGCTTGGTTTTATGTTACCTGCTATTCCCTTTATTTGAAGTTAAATATAAAAAATGTTAGATGATTTGGATAGCTATTTGGTGGCTCGGTTTTGGCTTGGTGGTGGCTTGTTCTTTTGGTCATTTGCTGGGCTCGATTTAACCTTATGATGGGTTCAGTTTAGCTTAAAACTAAGTTTAGTTTTGTGGAAATTATATTATGCTCTTGCCCTTACTGGGCTCGGTTCTGGTTTGGTGGTGGCTTGATCTTTAGTCAATTTCTGAATTCGTTGGCTGGTGTTTTTTTACTGCATAGGCTTTATACGAAAGATTTTTTAAGTTGTTTACCCTTACGTGCTATAGTTTTTTTGCTAAATTGATTTGATGTTGAAGCTTTAAAAAATGACCGGGGGCTTTACTTTATGCTTCTCCATTGTTCTCCTACTCGAGAAATGTTCAAGTGGCTTCTATTTGATTTTGGGGCTCTTAGAAATTTGAATTTTGTGGCTAGATTTTGATTCTTGCTATTTTTACTGGCTTGGATTTATTCCTCCTACTGTTGCCCTTATTTGAATACATTGTGGTTTTGTTTCTTGCTTTGAATAGCTCTTTTAATGGCTCAGTTTTGCTTCTTCATGATGGATCAGCTTAGCCCTTATGTTGAGAATTTTTTTGTGCTTCTTGCTATTCCTTTTATTCGAACTTAAATATCAGAAATGTTTGGTGATTTTAATAGCTGTTTGGTTGCTCTGTTTTGGCTTGGTGGTGGCTTGTTCTTTTGTTCATTTGCTGGGTTCAATTTAGCCCTATGCAAGGCTCGGCTTTGGTTTGGTAGTGGCTTGATCTTTGGTCATTTTCTGGATTCCTTTTCTGGTGGTTTTCTTCTTCTATTGTCTCTACCATGAGCCTCACTTATGGTTTCTTTTAAGTTAGGTTCTGGCTGGTGGTTTTTCTGTATTGCATGGGCTTTATATGAGGGATTTTTTTTTAGCTATTTATCCCTATGGACTGTGGTTTCATTGCTGAACTGATTATATGTTAAAGATTTTAAAAAAATGGTTGGAGGCTTTACTTCGTGCTTCCCTATTGCTCTCCTAATTAAATGCCAAGATCATTAATTAGTTATTATCATTAGTGATCCATATTCTTTAAAAAAAGTGTGGTTGGAAGTATCTTGCTTTAGTGATTTCCTGATCGACAATGTGAATTTCTAAATTTAGTCACTTGGAATTATCCTGAAGGCATTTTCTAGTGCACCTGGAATTGAGAAGTTATGATACAGTGGGATATATGATTTCTGAAGTATGGCATGAAACAATTATATACATGAACCTTTTAGAAATTCATCCCTTTCAATTTCATCATACAAAACATTCAAAGAGAAAATTATTAGATAAGCATATGAAACATTAAGGTGGCCTATAAGTTTGAGCTGCGGGGCAATAAGCAATGATGCAAAGAAAAATTGATCAGCTTCTCTTATAGTTGAAAATATAAAAATCAATATTCAATTAGTGAGATGCCCTTTCACCCCTTAAGTCTTTCGCAGCTCTAACCCTTTTCAAAAGACTTGATAATTGGTAGTTAGAAACGAAAAAATACTTCAGGTTTTACACAGATACTACACTTGTAAAAGAACAAATACTACAGATTTTACACAAATACTAAGTTTGTAAAAGAACATATACTACAGGTTTTACACAGATACTACAGTTGTAAATGAACAGATACTACAAACTTTACACAGATACTACACTTGCACAAGGAACATATATTACCTCCATAAAATAATAAGTATCATGTTACACAATAGACACTACACATTACACTCTACACGACATATGCTACATTTGTAACACATCACATATTACACACTAGACGTTCCACATAACAGATACCACAAGAATAAATTTTATATTTCTTTTGAATGTCTATATAATACACACCACACCTGGATAAGTTCAGATACTACACATCACTCGTCCTAATATTGCACATAGATGCACTACGCCTTGATAATTTCAGATACTATCTCACATGGCTACATTACACCTTTAAAAAGATAAGTCCAGATTCTATTTTGGTTCACACACCTTTTAAACGATAGGATGTAGAGCTCCTGATTATAGGGGTGATTCGTTAGTGACCTCTAGTTGATATTGATAGGTTGACTTTGATATATCAGTCGCCTATGGGATCATGATAAAAGATAAAAAGAGGTCTAGTCTAAGGCTAACCCAAAATTAAAAGCTAATATTCCACTTTAAATTTTCATATGCTTATCACTTGGCCTTTCTTTTATATTCTACAAATGTTTGTCTAACCTTTTTTATATTATACAATTGTAATATGTTTTGCAGCATCGCCAGACTTAATCAGGTACATTTAGTTGTTTCAATTTTGTTTATTTACTGCATATTTCTTTCTTTATTGCATAATCTTTCTTTTCTTTATCTTGCTTTATTTTCAAGCTTTTTCCTTCAGCATTTTCCGGTTACAATACTTTACTACACAGTTGTTTCTTTCCTGTACTGCATCGTACTATATACATTCATCTGTATTTATACTTTCAAATATTGTTTTCCTGGCATGTTTGTTTAACACCCTAGAATAGGCCATTCAAGGCATGGTTTTCTCTTTTCTTTATCCTTTTCTCGAGACAAGACGACGACATTATCAATTGGCAATTCATCTTCGTGCAGCGATCGGGACTACAACAGATGGTGAAAGAGGAGCTTCAACTGAACTTCAATAGATTTAAGTAATACACATATACAATGCTGAGGTTGTTCGTCTGACACGACGTAAATCCACATATTATCTTTTAGGACTTTCTACAATTTTATATCGTATGATATAAGTCCTAAATTTTTTAGGATTCTGAGGTCGTCATTCAGTACGACATAAATCCTCACATTTCCTCGGGTCATTTAAATATAAAATGTAGATATAAGCCCTGAATATCTAAATAACTTACAGGACTAAAATATCATATAATTTCTTTTTTAAAGATGTAAAGCCAACCATAGGTTAGTTTGGGATGTCATTGAATCTTAGTACCTTCGACATCTCTTACTTTTTGCTCCTTTGGATTCTTGAAATCACTATTCCTTTTCGAAGCTATTCCACTTGATTTTCTTATAAATAATCTTGGAAACCTAAACGTTGAATTCTTGAAGAAGAAAAGTCTAATTATTATTGAGAGTTTTCTCAAATGACTCCCGTCATTTGGAATATAAGTAACTATAGGGGCTTGCATCTATATGGAATTAAGGACCCAAATTATTCTAAATCATATCTAATCTGTGCATTTGATAGGGGAATTTGTCAGCTACAAAGTTCACAGACCAAAATAGAGTCATGAGCTTTTAAGTTTAGATAGTTAAGCCTACCAATAAGTTATATGTTCATCCTTCGAGATGATATATCATTTATGGTATCGTGCTCAACTATTTAAACTATTAGATAAATAAGGTCTATTCGGTCTCATCTTTTTTCAAAAATAAAGGATACCATTTTCACAAAATTAAAATTACATTATATATTATACCAAATTTAATTTTTAAAATCTTAATATAGTCAACAAGCGCTCTTTCATTTAAACTATGAAAAATCTGAGGTCAGTTTGATTTCATATTTTTCTAAACTTAAATCTATATGTAAATTAAAATGTCACTCCAAAGCGGGTGACGAGATTTTCGATTCCGGCGGCCGACAACTTCCAACGGGCAACTCCTTAACTTTTTAGTGTTGACAGATTTATGCCTCCAATTTTGGTGGGGTATTTTCTATTTGTTGATCACTAGAGTCATCCTCCACATCAAGACAATCCTCTTTCAATTCAATACTGACAACCATGCAAAATCATGAATCATCGACTAGTCCAATTGTTCTAAATCCTAGACCGTATTTCAAGTTAATGATGAGACTTTTTTATATGCTTAATTTTATGTATTCTATATAGTGACAATGATATAAACGCAAGTATATGTATCACTTAAGTAATATAGAACTTTCTGATTAAGCCCTGATTATCGATTCCACGAGGAAGCAAGGAAAGATGTCCTTAGCAAATTTCAGTTTACTGTTATTAGTCCTTCGTTTGGAATGTCGATTAAAATGGAGTTTTATCTAGCAACTACTCCTAGATGTAAATTTTAAATATAAGGATAATAACTATTCCTAAATGTAAATATTAAATTCTAAAGATAACCCTTTCTGGATGAATTAGTTTGGAGAATTTTAGGATTTTCAAAACTACTATTCTTTTGTAGTGAGTTGGATAATGTAAAGGAATGAGATACATTAAATATTACCTGTGCCAAATAGGAGAAATTTTAATTCTATACCCTGATTCAGTGTTATAGAAATCATTGGCTAATCTCAGGTTTAGTCCCTAAATCCGTGGCTAGGCTAGGAGGATACTAACTCCCACTCCCGAGCTCCCACTTCTCTTCCCATGAAGGCTAACTCTTGCTTTAGTTCTTTAAACACTAAGACTGAATAGGGGATTTTAGTCTGTCACCCTAAAATCCCTAATTCTAGACCCATCAAAATATATTTCCCTATTTATATGCATCCAACCCCCATGAACTTCACCATCCATGAAATTTGAATGTGGTTCCACTTTTTGGATAATTACACCATCCTCTCAAGTCTTAATGCAATTACAACAAATTTTAACACTACAACAGACCTTTATTGTAATGTAAGTGAAGTGCAAGTAAAAATCATCACATTTATGATGAAAACTTCTTCAAGCATGCATCCCAAAATCCAAAACATGAATCATATTCACTGTAAAAGAAAAGTAAAGGAAAATAATGGCATAATTCTCTCATGCCACTATTTCCTAAGAAGAAGAAAGAGTAAGAGAAACACATCACAAAGCACGAAGAAAACACATAGAAAAACTTCATTACAATAAAGCAAATCTAATAGATAAGTGTTTATAAAATCATAAGATAATGAAGAAAACAATACTTAGCTTTTTTCTTTTGGAAGAAAGATTAAAATTTCTCCCACAAAGTCTCCCGCTGAACCATGCAATGTTAGAACATTCCATTACAAATTCTCTCAAAATCCCTTCACCAATCTCCCCAAAAAGGTAGAAATCTACATTTCTACTTCTCTTCTAAGATCACAAAGTATTCTCCATATTTTATCATTTATACACACCCTCACACACACACACGCATGCCCATGAGAGGTGTCAAGTCCTCTTTTTTAAAGAGACACAAATTCCCTCCTTTTTTCCAAGAGAAAAATCTATTCATCCAAAAGACATGTCTCTTCATTCAAGAGTTATATCCAAGTGTCTAGATTCATTGAATTGCTTCATGGGGTGTTTGAATCACTTGAGAACCTTCTAGAACATCAAAAACCGCTAAAAATCAATCCATAACCGTCCCGGGCACTGACGACGCTATTTTGGGCACTATCGGCACTATTTTCTCATCATTTTGTGCTCTTTAACACTGCTGACGCTGGCTCTAGTGATGCCGGTGCCCCCCATGCGTTGCTCAACCATTTTGCTTCGTTTGGCTTCGCTTTAGCTCTGTTTTGTCCCGTTTCAGTTGCATAGCATTCCTATAGGATAGACCTACAAAATAAGCATAAAAATAATTTTTCTTTAAATTGTATTTTCATTCAAAAATGTTTGAGAAGTGTAAATGAGATTAAGCATATAAATTCATATCAAAATGTGCGAGGACAAAATTTTCTTTCTTGCTTGTTTTTGCTCCAAATTACACCGTTTTTGCTTCTTTTCCTCCAAAACTCCATTTTTTGTCCCTGGAATATAAAATATGCAAAATACGTTTCTTTAAAGTGTAATATCACTAAAAAGCATTGAAATTAGGCATTAAAAGCATATGAAAAATTGAACATTTTTTAGGCATATCAAAATCCCCCAAACTTAAATGTTACTTGTCCTTAAGTAACCCTTTTACTATATAAAAATATGACTTAGGATAGTGACTAAATTATAAACTTCTATACTTTAGTTTAGTAAATTTAATTTTAAAATTTAAAAAAAAACCTTTAATAACTTAGATTCAAACTCTAGGTCTAAGAATACTTAGTAATCAATTTTAAGATTTCTGAATTTCTATTCCGTTCAAGAAAAAATTGCAATTTTATATATCAAGGATATTTAGAACATTCATATGAAAACAAAATTCATGAAAATTTTACTATTAATGCTGCTAATACTTCAATACAAGTTTAGAAAATATAAAAAAGCATTTTTCTTAAGTTTATTCAAGTAAAGCCAATTTTTTATTAAGCATATTTTCAAGTTTTTCCTCACACATTTTTTTTTTCTCTCCCCCCCTTTTTTTTCTTTTTCTTTTCCTCTTCTTTTTTTTCTTTTTTTCTTTTTTTCTTTTTCAAGTGAGGATTACTATATATGGATAGCCTTTAATAATTTTGAATTTCACTATCCTCTTCTTAAAGTCAAAACTCCTTACCTTTTCTTCACTTTATACATTCATATTAGTCTATGATTTTTCATAAAATTTCATTGTTTTCTTATTACATGAAACTCTAAAATTTTTAATACATCAAACATACAATTTCCTTTACTTTAAATAGAAAAACATACTCTTATCCTTTCATACAAAATATGTTTAACTTTAGAATTAATCTTCATTATTAAAAACTTTTACCTAAATTTACCATAATATTTACAAACGTAAATATAGTCATTTAAAGTTAAACTCCAATTCCAAGGTCATGTTACATTAGTTTTAAAAATATAGTCAATTAAGGACAAATAAAATTTAGTTTACTTCTTTTCAAAAGAATTTTTTTCCCACAAACTTTCATTTTTAAATATTTTGCAATTAATTCCATAAAATGTAGCAGGAAGGAAAATTAATTGAATCTACTATCTACTACAACATCTTATCAAATTTATATACATTCATTATCAGGATAGAATGACTGCAGGAGAATGTAAATCTAGCCTAAAATATGCATGCAATAATACTAAACTAAAAGGAAATATACTTAGCTTTAAATATATTTCTCTTCCTATCCCCAAACTTGATTTTTAACATGTATAGAATCTAGTGCAAGAAAATATAAGTACGAAGAAAAATAGTTTAGAAATTCTATCTACCACAAATGTCTATCAAAAACATCTACAATTATTTATCAGGATAGAAAACATGTAGTAGAAAGTAAATCTAAACTAAACATGCCAGAATAAAATTAACTAAATAAAAGTCTAACTAGCATAACATGTATCAGCATTAGAATATAAAAATGTTCCTCAAGTCTTATTATTGTAACACAATCAAAAACACACATAATAAATGAGGTCAATTCTACCTTTAAATCATCACATATCACTTAACTTACTTCCAATTTCTAACAAAACCACAACATAAATATATTGGGTACTTATAAATGATTTAATAGATTCTAATCCCAAAGATAAAATTATCCCTGATATATTGGTTTCTAGGCACCAATCTCAGGCATCATCTAATCCTTTAAATTAAGCATTTCTAATAGTTATAAGGATAGTGTAAATTCATCCACATGTTACTCATGAAATAGGTTAGCTACTCCTACCAAATGAAAACAACGTCAAAGAAAGGAAGTAATAAAATTGAGATGGAATTGTCACTGATAAATTCATAATGTCTCTTCTAAAACTCAACTCTGGGTTAGACCCGAGTTGTAGTGGACTCGTCAATCCAATTACTACAAGAGAACATACAAGTTTAACCTTTCTCATGACACATAAAAAGCAAATCAAACCACTAACAATCCAAAAATTTACCAATCATCAATCAAACTGATCCATCCACACTAAAGAAAACACAATACAAAACTAACAATCATGACTCTTAAGCATACTAAATCGAACCACACTAATAACTATGGGTTGCCTCCCATAAAGCGCTTGGTTTAACGTCGCTATCCCGATAAAATATTCCACCTGGATCAAAAATCCAATTAAGTAATCCTTGATCAATCGCCAAATCTTTTCCAGATCCAGGGATTCCTACAAAATCATCAAATTTAGTTTTTTTTCTTTCAGGTTTTCCTTTTCAAATTAATTCATATCCTTGTTCATCATATTTCTTTCTAGATCCAATATTTTTCTAGTAATTTTGTCTATTTTTATATTAATATGATCCTTAAATTTTATAAGAAATGGATCTTTATAAGCTACTTCATGATATCCCAAATTTTGGATCAGATTCTATCTAGGTAATTCAGATTCTGGATCAAATTCTTCTAGGTTACTATTGTCTTTCGAGTTATCTTCTAATTCTTCAAGAATTTCTTCCATTGGTCTTTTAATATCCTTATCCTCATCTCTCAACTCAAAGTTCTTTTGAAACATATCCTTGAATTCTCTTCTAAATATTAGTTCAATAATTTTAAATTGCTCATCATTCATTTCTTTAGAATTTATCTAAAGGTCACTTGGTAAAATCTCTGGGGCGTAATTGTTAATTGCATTAATAATCTACCCTAGCATCAGAATCTCATTGATTTTGTCTGTATACCACAGAATATGCCATTCAGTGAGTTTGAATAACACTTTCATATGAGATCTTTTATTGATTTTATTATTTAATTCAGGTTCATCTTGTGATTGAGTCGAATATGAAGATATAAAGACTGGTGGTGTAGATGAATTCTCTATATATGTAAGCCTTAAAATTGTATGGGGTATATTTATTTTAAGTTCATGAGATTTTTCAATAGATGGAATTAAAAGTTTACTATTTTCGGTAACGTCCATTATTTCACACCTATCCTGAACATACATACAGTCTTCTTTAAACAACATTTTCGAATCATCATGATTGAGTCAAATAGAAATATCGTACTCCCCAAATTTTATTTTCTTTTTTAATATCTCCTTCATAAATTTAGCATAACTTAGCATTTGTTCTAAAGCTTCCTCAAAAGGAATATTTATCGTTAACTTCTTACGTACATCCATGAACTTTGAAAATTATTTATCTAACTCATGTTATCTAAATCTTTGAGGAAATGGAGGTGGTATTTCTAAATTGATTTAAGTTAGAGATATTAATTTTTCCAGATCCTTAGAAAAATAAAAGACGGGTCTTTTATTTTTGTTTCTTTCTGTCACAACTCCTTTCTCTTTACTGGCCACATCCTCTATCTCACTTCCACTTCTTAATTGGACAGTTTCTATTTGTTCATCATTTTCCTCTTTAGGGTTGATCTCAGTGTTGCTAGAAAATGTTCCTTAGGGTGAATTGCAAAGTGAATTAGCCATTTTTCAAGTTGATTCTCTATGTTTCTAATCGCAGCATTTTGACCTTGCAACTTGTTTCCGATTTGCAATACCACTTCTTATGTAGACAACTTCTTATCCTAAAATTATTGATCATTGTTAGAGTAAGGTGAACATGAAGGTCTATAATTTGATCTCCCCGATTATTCCAACTTTCATTAGGATTTGCATGATTATTTTCTCATGGCTGGTTTCCACCGAAAGTAGTGTGATACCGGTTAAAATTAGGATGGTTCTTCCGACCTAAGTTGTAAACGTTAGAATACAAGTTATATATGGTATTTAAAGTCTCATATGATAATTCAAAATCAATCATATGCCTTAATAAACTTTCCTTAGTTACTGTAGTAAATTGAGGCTGGTTCATTCCAAATTGGTCCAACTTTCTTGATATTGCAGCAACCTAAGATTCAAGAATTGCAATCACATCTATATCATGAACACTAGTTATACTTTTAGGATTTACCCTTGTAGAGGGCCATTGAAATTCATTTGAACCCATTTCTTCAATTAACGCATATGCTTCATCAAATGATTTTGATATTAATGATCCACCAGCAGCAACATCAATTATAAACCTAAGGGATTCTATTAACCCATTATAAAATGTTTGAATGATTAACCAATTAGGTAGAGCATGATGTGGACACTTTATTAGGAGTTTGCCAAATCTTTCCCATGCTTCGTATATTGATTCCCCTTCATACTGACAAAATGAGATAATATTGTTTCTAAGTTTAGTAGTCCTTGAAGGTGGAAAATACTTAGTTAGGAATTTCTGAGTTAACTCTTCCCAATTTTTAATAGAGCCACGTGCTAATGAGTATAACCACATTTTAGCCTTATCCCTTAGTGAGAAAGGAAAAAGCCTTAGTCTAACAACATCGTCTGACATGTCGTTATAACAAAATGTAGAACAGTTCTTGAAAATTGGATAAGTGTAAATAGGGATCCTCTGAAAGAGTTCCCCCAAACTGGTTGTTCTCCACCAGTTGGATAATATCTGAATTTATTTCAAATGAGTCAGCTTCTATGATAAGGTTTGTATACTTGAGTGAATTCCATCTGTCATAGGATTTATATAATCCTTCAATGATTTATGATGATTTTCTAAGTTATTATTTTGAATTTTTACTATTTCCATTTCTAATTTTTCATGTCCTTTCTATTGTTTGATTTTTTTCTTTTTTCTAACTCAGGATCATAAGGCACAAGTCTCGCGGATCCTTTATTTTGCATACGCAACACAACAAATAATACATAAATAATTAAACAAACAAAACCAAAGATATAATCAAAACAACAAAACATTTTCACAAACACCATGTTTTTGACACAACAGTTTTTTCACAACACTTTTTCGTACAAAAATAGTTTTTACAACACTACAATTTTCCAGTTCTAAGCCTAATTACTTCAACTTAAGTTCTCGTAAAGTTCTTACCGAAGCTTCCCCAGCAACGGCGCCAAAAACTTGATGTGACTTTCTTATAGGTTAATTTAATATATTCTATATAGTCACAATGATATAAACACAAGTATACATATCGCTCAAGTAATATAAGACATTTTGATTAAGCCTCGATTATCAATCGCACAAGGAAGCAAGGAAAGATGTCCTTAGTAAAATTCCAGTTTACTACTATTAGTCCTTAGTTTGGAGTGTCAATTAAATGGTGTTTTATCTAGCAACTACTCCTAAATACGAATTTTAAATATAAGGATAGTAATTATTCCTAAATATAAATATTAAATTCTAAACATAACCCTTTCTGGATGAATTGGTTTGGAGAATTTTAAGATTTTCAAAACTATTATTCATATGTAGTGAGTTGGATAATGTAAAGGAATGAGATACATTAAATATTTTATGTGCTAAATAGGAGCGACTTTAATTATCTACCCTGATTCAGTGTTATAGAAAGTCATTGGCTATTCTCAGGTTTAGTCTCTAAATCTGTGGCTAGGCTAGGAGGATACTGGCTCCCACTCTAGTGCTCCCGCTTGCCTTCCTATGAAGGCTAACTCTCTCTTTAGTTCTTTAAACACTAAGGCCAAATTGGGATTTTAGTCAGTCACCCTAAAATCTCCAATTCAATGCCATCAAAGTATAATTCCCTATTTATTTGCATCTAACCCCCATGAACTTTACCATCCATGGAATTTGAATGTGGTTCCACTTTGTTGAGAATTACACCGCCCACTTGGGTCTTAATGCATATACAACGAATTTGAAGACTACAATAGGCCTTTATTGTAATGTAAATGAAGTGCAAGTAAAAATCATCACAATTATAATTAAAACTTCTTCAAGCATGCATCCCAAAATTCAAAATATGAATCCTACTCATTGTAAAAGAAAAGAAAAAGGAAAATAATGGCATAATTCTCTCATGCCACTATTTCCTAAGAAGAAGAAAGAGTAAGAGAAACACATCACAAAGCACGAAGAAAACATGACGAAAAACATCATTACATCAAAGCAAATCCACTAGATAATTATTTACAAAATTATAAGATAATGAAGAACATAATACTTAGTTTTTTCCTCTTGAGAGAAAGATTAAAATCTCTTCCACAAAGTCTCCTGCTGATCCATGCAATGCTAGAATATTTCCTTACAAATTCTCTCAAAATCCCCTCACCAATCTCTCCAAAAAGGTAGAAATCTACATTCTACTTCTATTCTAAGATCACTAAAAATTCTCCACATTTTCTCACTCACACACACACACACAGATGCTCAATAGAGGTGTCGAGCCCTTTTTTTTAAAGAAACACAAATTCCCTCCTTTTTTCCAAGAGACAAATCTATTCATCTAAAAGACATGTCTCTTCATTTAAGAGCCTTATCCAAGTGTCTAGATTTTTTGAATTGCTTCATGGGGAGTTTTAATCACTTGGGAGCCTTCTACAACATCAAAAACTGCAAAAAATTGATCCATGACCGTCTTGGGCGCTGTCGAAGCCGTTTTCTCATCATTTTTTGCTCTTCAGCTTTATCAGCTTCGTATCTGGCACTGCCGTTGCCCACCCTCCGTAGCTCCACCATTTTTCTTCGTTTGGCTCAATTTTAGCTCTGTTTTGCCCCATTTTAGTTGTGTTGTGTTCCTAACAATTAGACCTACAAAATAAGAATAATAAAACTTTATATAAAGTGTATTTTCATTCAAAAATGTGTGATAATTGTAAATGAGATTAGACATAGAAATTCATATCAAAATGTGTGTGGACAATATTTTCTTTTATGCTTTTTTTTGCTCTAAATTGCATCATTTTTTCTTTTTTTTCCTCCAAAACTCCATTTCATGTCACTGGAATAAAAAATATGTAAAATACCTTCTTTTAAAGTATAATATCATTAAAAATCATTAAAATTAGGCATTAAATGTTAGGAGTTCAATTTTTAACATTTTTCGGTGTATCTGTTAGGAGTTCAATTTTTAACATTAAAATTAGGCGTGTTATGAAAAACTGAACATTTTTAGGCATATCAGTTAGGAGTTCAATTTTTAACATTTTATAATATTTCAAAAAGTTGTAATTTATCTTTTAGCATTCATTTTAGCAAATGTCAATGTTGAATTAACTTTTGTACATAAGGAAAAAAGTAACCAAAAGGTAATTCCCTTAAATAAATAGGATCCTCATCTAAATTTACATGATTTTCAAGATTATTAGAAGTAGAAGCACGATAAAACTTGATCAGCTTTGAACAGTGCTATAGACCTCCTTGACCTCTAAACTCCTGACCTTTTGTGGACAACACAATTCTACCAGAACTTTCTTCATCATCAATTTTGATGGCAGTCCTAGTCCGTTCAACAAATAAATTGGTTCTTGCTTGTCCACGTCCCTGACCTTGACCTCAAGTGCATGAATTAAAGGAACTCCCACCAACTTGTCACAAAAGAGTGGTGGAAGCTTGCTGAAGTGGAGCTGAATAGCCTCCCATTTGTGATTCTTCTGAATCATCTACTTCATTTACCACAATTTCATGAAAGAAGACAGTTTTATTTAGAGGCATATTAGGCAGCATCTTCATGAATGCCAACTTCATGAACTAAAAATGGCTATAAATTTCCCATGATGCAATGTTCTTATCCTTCTTTATAGTACTTAATGCACTGATGTAGTGATGATGGAACCATATTATGTTTGTGAATCCATGGTAGACTCCGCAGAGCATTGCAAGAGGTCTCAGCGTCAATAATTTGGAATTTAGCGGTTGTTACTAGCTCTCTAATTTTCATAAGCAGTGTAATTGATCTGATGGCTCTCTCTCCCTTTTGGTTGAATCCTATTAGCATCATTTTATTAGTCGTAAGCTTTTGAGCTTCAATGTCTAAATAGGCCAACGCCCATAAATTCATCAAGTTAAGGGATGGTCCAAGATTTACCAAAACTCTGGACAACATAAATCTACTGATGTTGATGGAGTTATAGAGTGGACGATTATGGTCGGTGGTACCAAGAAACAAGTCTTCATATGTGAAGGTTATCCCATGCTATTGTTTCAACGAGCAAAATTCATCTGAGAATGTGCTAGCCAACTGTGCTAGGAATACCTTTGGCTGTAACCAAAAACTCTCTCATCTCCTTTGACAAGATTAGAGTGTCGTAGATGCTTAATTTGGTCTCAACTTCCTAAGATGAGCTAGCATGCTGTAATCCACTTTGTATGATCCTCTAATTTTCTTTTAGTTTCATAGTTCTTCCATTGGCAAAGGTGGAGGTGGCTCTTCTCGAGATATCATTTTCTTTCCTTTATCCGTTGGAGCTATTCTCAGGGGTAATACTTTCTTGCTTCTTAAGTTTACTTCGATAATTTCTTCTTCTTGGGATGCCATTATCAAATCTTTTGATGTTTCTTCCTTGTCTGAATGATCTATGTTGATGGCAAGTGTTGTACCGTGGCGCTCAAGGATTGGTTGCTCACTTCGGGCGCTGTCATAAGTGGTATTTTCGATGTCTTCTTTAGTCTTATTAACGAGTTCATCAAAACTTAAGTACAATATTAGGATTAGTTTGGGAATTGATCTTGAAGTTAGATTGGTCATAATTGATTACGTTATCACTAGAAATAGTTAGAACGTAGCAAAAATCATAATCAATATATTCTTAACACCCTAGAGAGGCAAATAGATAATCTCACAAGGTCAACAATTACAAAATTTTCTTCCTGAATATGAGATAACTAATCTAGTAGAGGCAGCCGCTATCCTACCCCCCGTGTTATCAGTCTTTATGGTGATAATGTTCTTCTTCTTCTTTGATGGTGATGAATCTTCTGCCAAAATCTTCATCTCAGGCTTGGTCGACTGAAGACTCTGAATGGAGGCTTGTCTTAAAGTATTCTAAATTTGGTTTAGTACCCACTTAAGCTTGTTCCAAGTCATACTCCA
Source organism: Phalaenopsis aphrodite (assembly GCA_003013225.1). NCBI lineage: Eukaryota > Viridiplantae > Streptophyta > Magnoliopsida > Asparagales > Orchidaceae > Phalaenopsis > Phalaenopsis aphrodite. Next base: position 1,495,430 of record NEWO01000084.1, on the reverse strand, counting down.
TATATCTTTTACAACATAGGGATCAATCAGAGAGATTGACTCAACTAAATCATATTTATAGAACCTTTTTCAGGTTCTTTTAAATATTCTTTCGGGATAGTTATATTTCCTTAAGATTTTGCTCAACCAATTTAAAGATGAAACAATCCTATATAGTGTGTTCAAACAATTTGTGCTACTTGCAATAATTTGGTTAATCTTTTTTATCGAGCTCTTTGGGTTTCTTTGGATCTGGTAATCTAAACTCAAGCTTCTTCATCAGACTTTTGAACTTTTTTGGCACCGCTTCATCTTTGAAGGAATACACTACTTTCCTTCTTTCAAAAATGGAAATTTTCTTATTCTCTGTTTGGTGTGATCTTCCTTGAGGCAGTTGCTGGCTCGACTGGCCATACTGTTGTTTTTGTTGTTGAGCATGTTGTGATGATGACTAACAAAAATTATCTGCATGTATCTTCATTATTTGTTTTCCTTTATCGATTGTTTCCACTGTTCCAGACTTCTTTTCAAATACTCAGGTTGTTATGAACTTCTCGGCCCTTTCATAAGAATCTATATGTTTGACTTCTTTTTGAATATTGTTAGCCTTGCTGAGTTGCTTCTCAAAGGATTTAATGGTAAGTTTCTTGCACATGAAAGCTGCTGGCCCATGGATGCTTTTGAGTAAGATTTCAATCACATGATGTTCCTGTAGCTGAGGTTCACACTCCATGCTAAGGTTTCTACACCTCAAAATTTAGTCCACTAAAGTCTCGTTGGGCTTTTGCTTCTCTACTATGGGATATCAAAAAGATACATGATGCAGTGCTCCAATAAATCTCTTCACAAAAAATTGTTCTAATTCGACA
>NEWO01000084.1:1446622-1488150 GCA_003013225.1 Phalaenopsis aphrodite | reverse complement strand
TTGTGTGCACAATTAATTGAAATTTAGTGCACTATTGTGGAGTGGAGAGATCTATCCTGGTATTAGGGAAGTGAAGAAATTGGCTCTATAGAGTGGCTATGAGTGGCTAAGAGCAAGGGGATTGCACTTGGGATAGTTGGGAGAGGCTCTGGTGAGATTTTGGTAGAGTTTACCCAAGCTTTCAAGCATTCTCTTCCATGGTCGTGGAGAGGTCAATTTAATGCCATGGCTGCCTAGTGAAGTTCAGGGCTGGGAGTTGGGTGTTAAAGAATGCTGAGGTGGAGGGAAGAAAGGCTTAAGCATCCAATTAGAGTGCCCCAAGTCATGGGGGTTTAATGTTCGGTTTTGGCTAATGGGGGTACCTTTGGGCTAGCTTTTTATGGTGGCTGAGGTGGTGGCTAGCCAGGGTATGTCACTTATTGGCTCAGGGTGGCCAGAGGATGCTTAATGATGATTAACTCTTAATCGTATGGCATGATGACAAAGATTTTTTTTCTTAGGCCCAAAAATAGGATGAAATCCATTAATTTAAGGAACCATTGGTCCATAGTTTAGGTGGGTCTAGGCTGGTCACTATGGCTGTGGTGTCATCAATTTGTTGACTTTAGCTTGACTAAGTCAATTTTGGAGCATTAGTTCAATTTTGGTCAAAATGGCTAGAAGTTGGGTTTTGTTTAGGCTATCCATGACATTAATCTCAATTGCTTGATCAACTTGGTGTATATTTTTTTCATAAAGAGTTTAGGTAAGGTTTGGAGTGATTTCAAATTGATTTGAAGGTTCAATTAGAGGGATTTTGGGCATTTGGTCAATTTGGGGTGTTGGGTTAGACTTGGGTCTAGGTTGGGCTAAGTACAAATTGATGGTTTAAAATGGTCTATAGAAATTCCATGAAGATTTCTCAACATCAATTGGGTGTTAATTTTTGGGTTTGGGTATTCAATTTGGTGGAATTCAGAGAGATAACTAATTTGGGGCAAATTTGGGGGTTTTGAATGTGGGTTGAGATTGAGTGTAACTGTGGTTTTAAAAAGGCCAATTCAAGGTCCAATTTTATGTGTAGGATTGTTATAAAGATTTGAGAATTTAAATTGGGGCAAATAGAGTAGGCTATGAAGTTCAATTTGGTGAGATTAAGTCAAATGGTTAAAATTGGGGGTTTTGATTTGGGTCAAAATTGATCTCAAATATCGGGTCAATTAGGCTTCAATTTAGTTTTAATTGATCCTATGAAATATTTATTTGGAGTTTAGAATTGAAATTTATGGGAATTGAGGCCAAATTTATGGACATTTGGGATGAACTTAGAGAAATTGAGCCTTTAAAGGCAATTTGGGGGTTTTGGTCAAAAATGGTCAAATTGGCCAAATTGGGTTCAATTGAAGGGTCCAAATTGGTTTTGGAGACATTTGAAATAATTTTGGATGTTTTGCGAAAGTTTGGGGTCATAAGGGTATTTTTGTAATTTTGGCAAATTTAAGGGTATTTTGGTAAATTTGGCAGTTTTGGGTGATTTTGGGCAATTTGGGTATTTTGAAATGAGTTGAAATGATTTTTGAACAAATTTGGGTTTTTTTTGATGAAATTGTAAATTTTGACCAAATTTAGGGTTGAGGGTGTTTAAGTAATTTGGATGATTTACGAGCAAATGCCAAGTTGGATTTTTTTTGGTAGAATTGGGGTGCCAACAACTATGTATGAGCTATGAAACGATGAAATCCCTTTTTGGGTCCTCTATGTATTGGTCTTAGCTAAACCATAGCTTAAGGCTAGTGGGTCTATGGGAACAACTACATGAGTCTTCCAAAAGATCAAAGGATCAAAGTCAACAATTTTGGGTTTAAGGTTGCGAACAAATATTGGTGATAGTGAGTGCAAGTGAGTAAACTAGCTCCAGACTAACACCCAGGGTCAGCCCTAATGTCTAGAAGTCCTATGGGGACTCTCCTTGAGATCCTCCATACTGACACCACCAACTATGTTCTAGAGGTTAGGACCAATATGTGGAACTTCAAGTTGTGCAAGGAAGAGTTTATAGTTTCTAATAGTGAGGGTTCCTTTTCTATTTTTTTTGGAATAGTCAACAAGAAAATCTTGTGGCTAGACCCTAGGCTAATAAAGAGGCAAAACTAAACCTCAACCAAAAGTGAGGTCAACAATAGGTAACTAGACTGGAAAATTAGGGCTTGTAAGATTAGAGGTGTTCTTTAACTTCAAAAAATCAGAGAACATCTTTAAAGCACATGCAAAACAAGCCCTCCAAATTTCAAGCCATGATGAATAATATTTAAAAAATAATAATTAAAATACTCTATGGTGTATTTAATTAATTAAAAATAAAATATATGATAAATAATTTTTATTTTTAGTTCATAATTTTTTTCTCTATTCACTGAGCAACAACAAATTTTTATTTTATTTTTATAATTTTTATACACCAAGTTATAAATTTTTAAACTTTTAGTATTTAATTAAATTAGAAAAACCCTAATTTATCAACTTAACCTCGCGGCAGTTAGCTCAACCTCGATGGATCCGAAAGTGTACGTGGCAGCTCCTAATTCATTACACTTTATAGCTCAGCCTACCACGTGTCTCGCAGTTGACGAACAAATCCTTTCTGATGTCTCTTCTGTCATTCAATCAATACAGACGTAAATGGACAACATCCATTTGTCATCCCCACCTGTCTTAAATGGAGAATCATCCACACTAGAACCCTAAAATATCTCCCGATACTCAACCAATTCACATGTGGTTTGTTCCTACATCTACATCCTGTTTTAGCAAACCTATCTATATTATCACAATCATGTGAAATACAATTTTACTTCACAATTGATGAAATTAAGATCATTTTTAGCAATTTTGTAAGATACCTTTTTTTCAAGAGGTGATGTCCAGTTGGGTGCTTATGGAAGCTTCCTTGTGGTTTAACAAACCTCCTCAAAGTCTCACCTTGCTCTATTATAAGTTTAAAGTAGGATTCTGACCAACAAAAGGTGCAACTTTGGTATAGGAGTGGGTTAGAGCACTAAGGAGAAGGTGGTTTTGATGAGGAACATCCTCGTTTGGTCTGATAAACCTCAATAGAGGTTTAATTTCAAGTTTGGGAGATTTTGGTGAGGTAACCAAAAAGCCCTCAATTTGGGTGATTAAATTGAGCTTAGACATTGGATTTCAATGGCTAAAAATGGTGAGATTAAACTCAGGAAGGCTGGAGGAAGCTCTGTGAGAAATTTGGAAAGCTCTCTCAAGGTAATTGACAACACTCTCTCTGTGGTCGTGAGAGGTGAGGTTTACATAGCCATGGCCATGGTGGCCAACAAAATAATCGAAGGGGTGAAAAGTGGTGCTTATGTGAAGGGCTCAACGCCCCCATTAGCTAATGGGAATGGGACACACTAGATGGGTGCAATTTGGTTCAAACCATGAGGAAGGCTCTCTTGATTTGGGCTTTTTTTACCACTAGGCCTGCCAGCCAAGCCAGAGGAGGTGGCTAGCAAGGGCAGAGGATCGAGAGGAGAGTTTAATTGATTTTATGGTAGAGGTTTATTCAAGTGAGGGAAATTATAGATCATTTGGCCAAAAATGGGAAGCAATCTCCAAAATCATTAGACCCTTGGTCCATGGCACTTCTATGGTGGGCTGCGAGTCTAGGCTAGTTCTTAGGGTTCCAATGGCATCTGTGGTTGACAAAGTTGGACTAGACCAAGTGGCTCTAAGTGAGTTTAGGTTTGGGCTTGGCTAGAGCCGGGATTTGGCTTAATTAAAGGTTCAATTTTGTGTAGAATATTTAATTCAAGGATCAATTTGGTTTAGAATATTGTCACAAGGAATTTGGAAATCAATTGAGTGAAAATTGAGAGGCTATGGGTTTAATTTGGTGGAATTTGGAGGTTTAAGAAAAATTGGCGGTTTTGGTTTGAATTGAATTTGAACTTGGCTTGAGTTTGTTTCAAGGTCACTTGAGGGTTAAATTTGGTCTAGAGTAATGTCATGAGGGTAGGAAGTGAATTTGTTGAAATTAAATGGGTTAGAGAGTTCAATTTTATGGAATTTAGTTTAGGGTAAATTTGGAGCTTTTGAATTGGGCTTCGGATTTGTACTTGAAAATTTGATTCAATAGGGCTAAACTTTAGTTTTAATTGGGTTTAGACAAGATTGAATTTGATTTGGATTTGAAATTAGGAAATTTTGAATTTAATTTGGTGGAAATTGAGCCCGATAGATGGCTAGAATAGGTTTTGGGGATGTTTATAATGATTTAAGAGGTTTTGGGAATTTTTTGGGCCATGAGAGGCATTTTGGTATTATTTGTGAAATTAGGGGTATTATAAGAATTTTGAAAATATTGGGGTGTATAGGGTAATTTATGTGGTTTGAAATGGTTTGGGATGATTTTTGGATAAAATTTGAGGATTTAGGTATTTTTGAAAAATTTAGGTTTTCAAAGGCAATTTGTTCATTTTATAAAAGTTAGGGGGCTAAAGAGCAAAAATTGGGAATTTTGTTAAAGTGGGATATCAATTTATCCTTATAGTGTGTATTTTTTTCTAATCATAAAATTATCCTTATAGTGTCATGAGACCAAGGTAGTCCCTATCTTGGATCCTCAATGGGTTGGTTTTAGCCAAACCCTAGCCTAGGGCTATGGGGGGACCACCTACATGAGTTTCCAAAAGAGTGGGGAATTCGACTAATTAAGCATTGTTTTAGGTTGTTAGTGAAAGTGAGTTGTTCAAGTGTGTGTGTGTGTAAGACTGACCAAAACCAAACCACCTAAGGCTAACTCTAATGTCAAACACTCTTATGGGGATGCCTCTTGAGCTCCACCATGCCTGACTCCATCATACTAAGTGCTAGAGGTTAGAACCAAACATGTGGAACTCCAAGAAGAGCAAAGAGGTATTTACAATTTCTAGGGGAGGGTTCCATCACTAGTACTCTAGGAGTAGTCAACAGGAAAGTCCAATGGCTAGATCCTAGGTGACCCAACCCGTACTTACATGTATTTTTAATCTCCTTACTTTTGTAAGAAAATATACCTCAAATTAAATCTAGTGGCTAGTGTGAACAAATCTAAAGATTTAAAATATTTTTTTCACACTAGGGGAACTATGCAAGTATACGTACCATTTCAAGTAATATAGGATTTTCTTTAAAAATCTCAGTATCGATCCCACGAAGAATGCAATAACTCTTAAAATCAACTTACATAAATTCTATTTAAATGGCAAAATAATGATATAAAAGATTAAAAAAAGATATGCTTACTAAAAATTACTACTATAAGAGCTAAAAATAAAGTAACAACTAAATGTAACAGCTTAACAAAACAAAACAAGGAGTTGGATATTATGGAAAGTCTTTCCCTTGCAAAGAGATTTTAATCTATCTAAGATTCAGATGAATTGAGACAAAATTGATGTATTGTAAAAAATTGGAGAAAAACTTATTCTTTACCACCTCCCAATTCTTGCAGAGAGCATTAACTAACATAAGGTTGATTCATTAACATCTCGGCCTCATATCTGTGTTATCTAGTCTCTCACTTTTAGATGCCCCTAGTCTGTGCCACCATAAGGACCGACTCCTAGCGTCAGGGTACTAAACCTTAAGCTGAACTAATAAGAATATTGCTTGTAACTCTAGATCTAACAAATTATATGCTTATCAAAACTTATCTTCCTATTTATTTTCACTCCTAGTAGGTGATCGCAATGACTCTGCCTAGAATGAAGTGTGGTATCCACTAGTTGGGTGAAATCAAAGCCCTCTCAGGTCATTATGGTTCTCAATGGATTTTAACCTCACAAGTGGCTAGTTTGTAAAGTAAATGAACATTTGGTGAAAATACCATCATAATTTTTAAGAGTAAAAGGAAATCTTTGAATCATTCTCATCTTACAAGATTAAATCCCATATACAAGAAGAAAGAAAGGGAACTACACAGAATTCAAGGAGATTTAACGAAAACAAAACATTTATATTGAAATCCAAGTCTTACAACTAAACTTAAACACAAATAAAAAATACCTTATGTCTTCTCCCCAAGTAAACTTTTGGAGTTTCCTTTAAGTAATATCCAAACTTCTTCACACTAGAATACACTAACACTTACACTTGAACACAAATATAAAAAACCTAACTTGCTATTACCGACTAATTGAAGTTTTGAGGCATCAAAAGGTCACTAAATTTGGCCAAATCCTTCTCATTAAAAAGAAAACAAAAAATAACTAAGGGTTGATTCAAAGACCCCTCCAATATTCAGCTAATTTTGGTGTATCTTCTAGAAAAGTAGTTACTGGCACTATAGCGCCCTTTTCGCTCATATGTTGTGTTATGATGTCAAGGGGTGGCTTTATGGCGCCAAGGGGTGGCACTATAGTGACACACAAAAATCATCAATTTTGCTCCTTTTTTCCCTCATTTTCTCTAAATCTCCATTCCATGTAACTGAAAAAAAAACATGAGAAATACTTTCCTTTAAAGTGCAATATCATTAAAAATGTATATAAAATGCTTATAAAACATGCACTAAGAACATGTTATTTTTCGGTGGATCACTAGGCTTCTAAGGAAAAAAGACTAGTCCTCAACAAAATGTGAGGTCAACAAATGTGGTGTGTTGAGTGAGCACACCGCACATATTGGTGTTGACCAAAGAGATCAATAAAACTAACACAATAGCCTCAGATGACATGCTTAGTGCAGAATAAAGGAAGGGAGTGAAGAAGGTTTCGGCTGGAGAGTAGACAGGGACTCTCTTCAATGATCAACCGGTGTACATTTAAATTTTCATCCTTGAAAGTGGGTTTTGAAAATTTCCAAAATGATTCCATGCTCATTAACCCAAATGAAGGGTAAATCCCATGGATTCACAGAGACAACCATCAAGGAAACTGACGGTCGCAGATAGGACTCGATTCCATCTTTAATTTTTATTTTTTATTAAACTTTAAATTCAATTTTGATTTTAAAAAATTTTGAGAATTAAGAATGTTTAGAGAGACCAATTTGAGATGGAAAGCACAGGTACTCACATCCAACTCGAAAGTCTGAGCTGTGAAAAGAAGCGCTGCGTTGGGAAGGAAAGCTCAAGGACTCACATCAAACCCAAGAGGTAATGACAAGTGCAGAGAGAAAGAGAATATGATGCCTTACAGAATTTAAGGTGACTTTAAACCTATCTCAAATTTCTGAGAATGTCACACTAGGAAGGAAGGCACAGTGACTCACATCAGACTTAGGAGGTAACGTTCTACATTTAGAAGGAAATCTCAGAGACCAACATCCAACCCAAGAGATAGAGAAAGTGCTGAGACGAGAATCAAATGCCTTGCTCCATTTAAGGGGGTCTCACGCTGATCTCAAAATGTTGAGAATATCACATTAGGAAGGAAAGCATAGTGACTCACATCCAACGTAAGAGGAGATGAGCTACGTTGGGAAGGAAAGCTCAGGACTCACATTCAGCCCAAGGGGTCGCGAAGGGAATTATAATTTAGGTACTCCCTGAATAAGAATCAGAAGCCTTACACCTTTTATGGGGGTCTCACTCCGATGTCGAGAAGGTGTTACATTAGGAAGGAAAGCACAGGGACTCACATCCAGCCTAAGAGGTGATGAGCTACATTAGGAAGGAAAGGTGACGAATTGCATTGCGAAAAAAAGCTCAGGAACTCACATCCATCCCAAGAATTTAGGTATTGATCCCAGGATGTGAACTATAATTTAGACACCAGTCTCGGAATGAGAATCAAAAGCCTTACTCTAATTAAGGGTGCCTCATATTGATATCGAAGAGGGTGTCACATCAGGAAAGAAAGCATAAGGACTCACATCCAACCAAAGAGGCGACAAGCTACATTGGGAAGGAAAGCTCAAGGACTCTCATCCAACTCAAGAGGTAGTGAAGGGAAACAAAATTTAGGTACTGATCTCAAGATAGGAATTAGAATTTAGGTATCAGTTTCGAAATGAGAATTAGAAGTCTTACTCCATTTAAGGAGGGTCTCACATAGATCTCAAAGAGGGTGTCTGATACATCTAAAATATATAGTATTTATGTACACAATTTTTATACATATTTTTGAGATATTGCATTTTAATGGAAGATATTAGTGTGTTTTTCTTTCAATTACAATCAAATGGATGAAAAATTGTGAAAGGAGTGAAAAATTATCAAATTTAGAGAAAAAATGAAGAAGTTGTGTGAAAGAACTATGGTGCTTAAGCGCACAGAAGCGCCAGTAAAGTCAAGAAGGTCACGCGTAAGCGCCAAGTACCTCACGCTTAAGCGCCGGAGGTAGTTACTTGGTGATTCATTGAATTTAGACAAAATTTTAAAGAAGTGTTTGAAGAAACTCTTTGAGAAAATGTTGGAAATAGTTAATCGACACGAAAATACATTCAATTAGCTTTTAAAAAAAGGAAACTCTTGGAATATTCATAGAATTTGAACACATTTTGAAGAGACGTCAAGGAACCTTTTGGAATATTTTAAAAAAATACTTGGATTGGATTGAAGAGAGACCTACTCTCTCTAGCAGCCTTAGAGAAATTCTCAGCCTCCTTAGTCACCAATTTTTCTCTCTCTTAGATTAATTAAGATATAATTTTAGAGAGAAGAAGAGTGGAGTTGTGGTGTGTGAGTAGAGAGTATTTTACGTGAAAGAAAGAGAAGATATTCATAGAAACTTCAAGAGTTTGGTGGAGATGATTTGAGATAAGTTTTTATCTTTGTGAATACATTTAGTTTTAATTTAGACTTCATATTTTTTGAATGATTTTTACTTACAAACATAAGTGTGGTTGAGTTTTCTCGATGAACTCTGAAAAGTTTTATTTATCCTTTTCCTTAAAATGAATCCTAATTGAGTATTGTATGGAAGTTGTATGAAGTATTAATCTTAAATGTTGGAATAAGTTGTGATGATTTTAAATCTTATATTTCATTTACTTCTTGATTTGGCCAAAAAATATGTTAATATTTGTTGTGAGAACATGTAAGATCCGAGATGGTTTTTTCTAAGTCAACTAATGGTAAGAATCATATGAGATTGTATGGATGAGAGTGTAATTCATATGATTGATTGCAAATAAATAGGGAAATAAACTTTGAAGATTGTAGAATTAGAAGACTTTCGAGTGACAGGGTAAAGCCCCTAATTTGGTTTATAGTTTTAGGTTTTGATACGAGAAGTTAGCCCCCAAGTAGAGGGAGAAGAAGGTACTCTAGAGTGAGAGCTAGTACCTTCTTTACCTGGTCCATCTTCAAGACTATTCAAACATTAAATTAGTCAATGTTCTCTATAGCATTTCTAGTAAAAGTAAGGAATACTATTGCTCCTATTCGGCACAATACAATTTAAATACTTCCACAACAAAATTCAATTACTTGTTACAGATTCAAGATAAAGAAAAAGATATTTTATTTCTATCGCCTTCATTCTTACAAATATCAAGTTAAATTTAGTTAGTTGTTTACTTTATTTTTAATTATCAAAAAGTTACCAAAAAGAACTTACATTCCTATTATAACATCTATAGTTTGAGTAAGAATATTTTGCATAGTAGAATTTGTTTTCTAATTTCTTCTAATTTAGTTACATATTATATTTTTTTCTGTGGGTTTGATATTCGGGGCTTAATCAAAAAATCCTATAATACTTGACAACAATATGTATACTTACATAGTATCCAGTATTTAAATATAAAAATTGCATTTTTATTTGCTTCGAGGTCAAGTTTTTGGTGTCGTTGTAAAGTAAGAAATTAAAGTAAGGAAAAATTAAGATTATAATCACATATATCGTACGGTCATATAAGATAGGGATCAAGTTTTTGGCACCATTGCTGGGGAGAATAAAAATTTTTGAAGAAATTTTTACAAAGGAAATTTCTATTTTTAGAGAGTTTTGTTTAAACTTATAGATTTATTATAGGAATATTGTAGTGTTGTTTTTATAAAAAATTTTGCTTATGTGATTTTATTTCATGTTATTTTTTAGTAATGTATGAGTAGTTCAGGTTCTAAAGGACTAGTCACCTATAATTTTGAATTAGAAAGAACTATTAGAAAAATAAAAAAAATCAAAAATATAGAAAAATACCAAAAATTTCAAGAAAGGACAAACTAAAATAATCAAAATGTTGAAATTAATCAAGAATTTAGGCCTTTATAAGATTATGCAAAGTCTACAGTAGATGAAGTTCATTGTAGTATTCAAAAACTTGTTGTAGCGGCTAATTCATTTGAACTTCAACCTGCTATTATCTAAATAGTATCAAATAATCAATTTGGGGGAGCACCAACTGAAGATCCATATTTACATCTTGCCACTTTTTTAGATTTGTGTGCTATAATTAAATATGATGTTGTTTGAGATGATGTTATAAGACTTAGAATTTTTTCTTTCTCAATAAGGGATAAGTCTAAGATATGGTTACCTTTATAAGCACCTTGTTCCATTAGAACTTGGGATGATTTAGCACAAAAATTCCTTGCTAAATATTTTCCACCCTAAAAAACTGTAAAAATTAAAATTATGATATTACATCTTTTTGTCAGTTTGAATGGGAATCTATTTATGAAGCATGGGAATGATTTAAAGAACTACTGAGGAAGTGTCCACACCATGCAATACAAAATTGGTTAATAATTTGAATTTTCTATAATGAATTAGTTGGATCTCTTAGATCTATTATCGATGCCAATACTGGTGGTTCATTGATGTCAAAACCATTTCATGACGCTTATGCTTTAATTGAAGAGATGGCTACCAAAAAATTTCAAGGGCATTCTGAGAGGGTAAATCTTATGAAAGTAACCAATATTCTTGAATCTAATGCTTTTACAATGTTAGCAAATCAAGTTGCTACAGTCTTAAAGAAGTTTGACAAATTTGGAATGAATTTTCTGAACCAATTGCAACGATTGAAGAGAATTTATTAGGCCAAATTATAGATTCTCAAGAATCATTAGAAACTTTGAATGCCATAAACAACAAGCAGATAACCCATATTCAAACTATTATAACCCAGTTTTGAAGAACAATCTTAACTTTAATTGAAATAATACTTCGAGTGGTAATAATCAGCAATGGGGGAACAACCAAGTAAACCCATTTGGAAACTCGAACAACCAAGGTAATAAAAATTATAGTCCTACTTATCTTCCAGAATTTAACAGTAATTCACAATTCAAGGAGAAAAAGTTGTCTATAGAATAATTTGTGTATAAATGGGAAATCAGTTACTAAGTGAATGAGCTACAATTAGAATTATTAAGAACCAATTGTGAGAAATAGAATATTCATTAAGTAATAGATACTAAGAAACACTTCTTAGTAATATAAAAGTAAGTCCAAAAGACCAGAATAAAGAGCAAGTAAAATTTGTTCAACTTAGAAGCGGTAGAGAGTTGGAAAGTAAAGTTCAAAAGGAGGTTGAAGTAGAAATAAAAGAATTTTAAGAGCCTGAAGAGGATGCTCCGAAAGGTTTAGTGAGACCTATTTTTCCACTTAAATTTAACTTAGAAAAACCACCATCTCCATTTTCTCAGAGACATTGTCAACAAAATTTGGATTAACAATTTTCAAAATTTTTGGAAATCTTTAAGAAGCTTATGATTAATTTTCCATTTGATGAAGCCTTAGAACAAATGCCAAGCTTTGTGAAGTTCATGAAGGATATTCTTAACATGAAAAGGATGTTTGAAGATAATGAGACTGTTGCAATTAGTGAGGAGTGCAGTGCTATAATTCATAAAAAGCTTTTTGAAATGCTTAAAGATCTTGGTAGCTTCATAATTCCATGTGCAATAGGAGCGGATTTTATGGGAAAGCTTAATGTGATTTAGGCGCAAGCATTAACCTTTTACAATTATCAATATTTAAAAGATTAGGATTATGAGAAATATTCCCTACTATTGCACCTCTATAGTTAGTAGATCATTTAATAACATATCCTAAGGGAGTTATAGAAGAAGTTTTAGAGAAAGTGGATCATATTATCTTTCATGTTGATTTTGTTTTACTATATATGGAGGACGATAAGAAGATACCTATCATTTTGGGGAGAACTTTCCTAGCTACAGGAAGAAAAATGATAAATGTGCAGAAAGGGGTATTAACTATGTCCATCAATGACCAAATAGTTACGCTTAATTTTTCAAAATTAATGAAGTATACTACAAAAGGTAAAGATGAAGAATGTTTTAGATTGGATGTAATAAGATATCTTAGTGAATGCAATTTCAAAACAAACTTTTGAAGATAAATCTAAAAATAAATAGTTGAAGCACGAGCAAGAAGAGGAATTAGATCAATTTGAAGATTTTTATAAGATTCAAATTATGTTTGAGAAAGTTTTGAGGTTTTGGACACGACAGAAAACGCTAAATGTTTTTGTCCATCGATTGAAAAACCTCCCAAACTTACATTGAAATTACTTCTTGAGCATTTAAAATATGCCTTTTTAGGTGATTCCTCGACATTACTGGTTATAATTTCCTCAAATTTAGCTAAAAAAGAAGAAGTGAATTTAATGAAATCTTTAAAGAATTATAAGAAAGCCTTTGGTTGGAAAATTTATGATATTAGAGGAATCAATACATCAATTTATATGCATAGAATTCATATGGAAGAGAACTGTAAACTAAGGGTTGATCCTCAAAGGAGGTTAAATTGTGTTATGAAAGAAGTTGTTAAGAAAGAAATTTTAAAGTGGTTAGATGTTGAAATTGTCAACTTTATTTCAGAAAGTGCATGGGTTAGTCCAATTCACCGTGTTCCTAAGAAAGGAGGAATGACTATTACTATGAATGAACATAATAAGTTAATACCAATAAGATAAGTTACAGGATGGTGAATATGCAGTGATTATAGAAAATTAATACCGCCACTAAGAAACATAATTTTTCACTACTCTTTCTTGATCAAATGTTGGATAGACTAGCTGGGCATAAATAATTTATATTTTGGATGGAGATGCTGGTTATCACCAAATAGAAATAGCTCCTGAGCATCAAAAGAAAACAACTTTTATCAGTCCTTATGGTACATTTTCTCTTAGAAGAATGCCCTTCAGTTTATGTAATGCCCCTACTACATTTTTAAGATGTATGATGGTTATTTTCTATGATTTAAGTAAAAATTCAATTGACATTTTTTATGGATGATTTTTTAGCGTTTGGAACTTAAATTAAATCATTTTTAGAACATTTATCGAGAGTTCATAAGCACTATGAAGAAACAAATTTAGTTCTAAATTGGGGAAAATGATAATTTATGGTAGCATAAGGAAATGTTTTAATGCATCAAATATCAGAAAATGGTATGGAACTAGATCTTGCAAAAATTAAATTGATCACTAAATTACCTTTCTCAACCAATGTAAGAAAAATTAGGAGTTTTTTAGGACATGTTGGATTCTACAGGTGATATACTAAAAACTTTTCAAAAACTACTAAGCCTCTATGCCATTTACTTCAAAAAGATGTAATTTTTAATTTTGGTAAGGAGTACCTAAAAACTTTTGAACTATTAAAAGAAAAATTAGTCACTATACCAATTATTGTTTCACTAGATTGGAAAAACTTTTTGAATTAATGTGTGATGCAAGTGATTATGCTATTGGAGTTATTTTAAGATAGAAACATGATAGAATTTTCAAAGTAATTTATTATGTTAGTAGAACTCTTAATGGAGCTCAAATTAATTAAAACATAACTGAGAAAGAGTTATTAGCAATAGTATATGCCCTTTATAAATTCAGATCATACTTAATTGAAACAAAAAGTATTGTGCATATAAATCATTATGCTATTAAACATTTAATTAAAAAGAAGGATGCAAAACAAATATTAATGGATTCTTCTTTTACAAGAATTTGACTTTGAGATAGTAGATAGAAAGGGAGGCAAGAAACAAATTGCTAATCATCTGTCCATACTTGAATTAGAAAAATCAATCTATTTAAAAAAAAAACATTTAATGAACATTTTCTATATGAAAAATTATTCAGTATTAATGAGTGGTGTGTTCCATCATATGCCAACATTGTGAACTTTATTGTTAGTGATATTATACCCTATGGAATGAAATACCAACAAAAGACAAAATTTTTTCTGAAGCTAAGACTTATTTTTAGGATGACCCATTTTTATATAAACAAGGAAAGGATTTAATTATTTTAGGATGTGTGACTTCAGGAGAAACTTATGAATTTATCCAAAAAATTCATAATCGATATTTTGGGGAAAATTTTGGAGTTGATATAATACTATACACAATTTTGCAATCTGGATTTTTTTGGCCTACAATCTATAAAGATGTTAATGCTTATATCAAAACTTGTGATCGATGTCAGCGAGTAGGAAATATTTCTAAGAAAAAACAGATGCCCCTCAATTATGTGTTGTAAGTTGAGATATACGATGTTTGGGGATTAAATTTTATTGGACCACTTATACCATCTTTCAAAAATTTATATATATATTGATAGCAGTATACTATGCATACAAATAGATAGAAACTGTTGCTTTACATCAATGTAATGCTCAAAGTGTTGCAAAGTTTTAAAGAATGAACATATTTTGTAGATTTAGGATGTTGAGGGTGATCATAACTGGTAGGGGAAGTTATTTCAGAAATGCAATAATGAAAAAATTATTAAAGAAATATCTTACCAACCATCGAACTGCTACCGCTTAGCATCCTCAGATAATTGGTTTGGTTGAATTATCCAATTGTGGAATTGAAATAATCTTAGAAAAATTTGTGAAGAAAAAATGGATTGGTCAGTCAAACTTGATTATGCTTTATGGGATTATACGACTGCATATAGAACTCTTATAAGAATATCTCCATATAGGCTAATATTTGGGAAAGCCTGTCATTTACCAGTTGAACTTGAGCATAAAAAATATTGGGCTATTAAAGAATTTAATTACAAGTTAAATGATGCTGGTGAGAAAAGACTATTGTAATTAAATGAGCTTGAAGAGATAAAAAATGAATCGTTAATATTTATAAAGAAAAGATGAAGATGTGGCATGATCGAAGGATTCTTACTAAAATTTTGAGCCAGGGCAACAAGCTTTTTCTATACAATGGAAGATTAAGATTGTTTTGAGAAAAACTTAAATCCTCATGGATGGGCCCAATTGTTATGATAAAAGTTTATCCTTATTGAGCTGTGGATGTCGGCACTATTTTTGGTTGAGGAGTTGCCTGTTGGAAGCTGTTGATCACCGGAATCAGAATCTCGTCGCTTGCTTCGGAAAGGCATTTAATTTACACATATACATAGTCTTATAAAAATATGAAATCAATTTGACTGCATAATTTTCATAGTTTAAGAGAATAGGCACTATACCTCAAACCATGTATCTATCCCAAAGGATAAACACAAAACTTGAGGATGAGGCTCGATCAAATAAACTAAGAAATATATTACATCCATTTGGTATGCGAAATCATTTCATTTGCCGACAAGTTCCTCTATTTAATATGATGAATTAAATAAGGTTTATATTAAGTTGGGTTTGAAAAAGCTTCCTATAAGGGCAAGCCCCTATAGTTAATTACATCTTACATAACCGAAGCCACCTAAGAAAACTCTTAATAAAAACCAGGAAATGTTATCTTCAAAGAGGTCAAAAGGATAAGAAATTTCAACGAGATCAGACAAAGATGTGTGAAAGGGGAATAGTTCAAATTTGGAGCATTTTGTTATAATGTCAAAAGGAGGAAGAACTAGGGGATTCATAGATCCAAATGAGAACCTCAGTGACTTTCCAATCTATCCTATTGTTTGGCTTCAATTTTCAAGAGAAATTATTTAAATGTTTCATCTTACCAATTTTATTTTTTTTGGGCTTACATTCACGTGAAACTATCTCTTAAATACTGGAAGATATGAGGATTTAGGTCGTGACAAACAACAACCTTGGAATCCTAAGACGAGTTAGGGCTTATATTGTATAGTAGAGCCATAAAAAGGAATAAAGATGAGTTGAGGAATTATTTTGCATAACCAAACAACCTTGAAAGATTATGGCTTGTTGTTAATTCTAAAGAAAGATGTGTTGTTGTAGATTCTCTTGTTGTTTAAGATGGTCATGCTGCACACAATGCTAGTTCCAAGCTCCTCGTCGTGATGATTTTAAGTTTTCTAATGTGTCAGGTTATGATGTCAAATCAAATGTCCGTATGTTTATCATTCTTTAAATGTTATAGGGCATATTAAAGTTGATTAGAGCGATGCCAGTTAGGATCCTACGGTTCCCTCATTCGGGTACAACTATTTTTTATTGGATTCACTTAGTCCAAATGAATTTACTAAACTCAACTTAATGAGTTCCATACTTTCATTTAGACCGTGGGAAGCCTCATTAGCAACCGTAGGTTTCCTCCTCTGCGGGATTCCCGATCATCCAATAGAGACGTCTTAATTTAGATGCAATTGTTGTTTTTTTATGTTTGTGATTAAATTTTGATTTGTTTTATATTTTAAATGTTGTGGTGGTGAATTATATGTTTTTTGATTTTAGTTTTGGTTTTGATTTTGCTGCTACCCTAGTAGTTTTGGTGTTCATGCAGGGTGACATCATTGTTTAACATCAAAATTTTGCCCGTATAAAAATACAGATTGGAAAGTACAAGAAAAAATGGTACTGTAAACTGTAAAAGCATACCAGATGAGTTTTCTCGTTTAGCCTCCTGAAAGGTCAGTTTCTACAAGGCATGTATATAATGTTGCAAGGAAATTAAATTGCAAGAGTAGATGAAGGTTTAATTACAAAACCCCAAGTTATGATTTTACTGAATCTTGGTAGATCCTAGTGGATACATTTAGAACAACAAATGACAAGTTCAATTTGCTCTTCAAAATATCTAGAAAATTTCAAAGTGTTGAGGGAATTACCCTAAACTAGTTTGAGACTCTATTGAATTTTTTCAAGTTAATTTTAGACTTATCATATTGTTCCATCAATCATCCGAGGTTGAAGTGTAACTACCCCGTTGCTCGGTGAAACTTGACAACTTAATTACCTGAATGATAGAATACTCGATTAATCAATTGATGTTTCATTTAAGAGTTGCGTGAATGGGTGCCCCTAAGGAAAGTTTAAGTCATTTAATATTATGGTGCCCACAATTAAGGTCAAGCTTGTAGTGTTTAAAGATGTTAATCTCCATTTATGATATCTTCTAAATCTGATCGATTGGGTTTAGACATCGAGCCTATGTCACTACTAAGCCCTTAACAATCATTATAAGTGAAATGGTGATTATCAAAATTTTGATTTAAATGACATGAGTTCTTATCAAATGGTCAAACCATCCTCAACTTTTGGCTTAAGAAAAAGTGAATTTCCATCCTTCTGACTTAAGCTCATCACTTAAGAATTGTCTGATCTTAGTTGACTTCCAAGTCATGAAGACTAGGAGATTTATAATCTTGTTGACATTGTGCAAAGGTGGTGAGTGAGTTTCTACCTTTTAATCCCATTGTGTTTCAATCATCCAAACATATTTATTAAGATAAAAATTACCGATTTACCTTACTTAATCCTAAATTTTAATTAAGGCACCAAAGTCTAAAATTACCACTTTTCCCTTGGTCACTTCACCTCATAACTCATTAAACACAACTCAAATGACTTTGAATATTTAAAGTGTCATATCTATGAGGTAATTATAATGTTAGAGGAGAACATGTGGACCTCTCAAAATTTTAATTTTATTTTAAATTTAGAAGATGGGATTTTCAAAAGTTAATTTATTTATTTATCCAAAATAAAGTTTGTAATTATGGAAAAGTTATTAGAGGTCTCCTAAGGTTAGGGAAACACATAGGCAATATTTCATGATTTTTTTAATTAATATTATTATTACTATTATTTAGATTTTTAATCAATTTTAATGATTAAATTAAATAGAAAATAATGTTTTAATTAAAAAAATCATTTTATATAATTTTCCAAGGTTTATTTAATTTAATATAATATTTTTGTGCAAAAATACAAGGTTTCTTCAAAAGTTCACTTTAGTACTTAAACTAAGCCAAATAATTTTGATATTTTTACAGTGAGTAAACATGATTTTTATGGACAGTAAGGAAGTGATTTTGTCAATTTTTGATAAATGTACAATTTACATAAATTAATGTAACGCATATGCATTTAATTAAATATAGGAATGTACAGGATGATTCAAAACAACACAGCACTTTTCCTAGACTCCTCTAACCACAAGAAGCCTACTAAATTTATTATAATAATTTTCCAAGTGATATTTTGGTTTATATAATTAAAATAAGCCAAAAGGGTCACTATAACTTAAAAATTAGGGATAGGAGCATAGGAATGTCCTCTAACCTTGGAAAAATCATAAGACATAGCCTCTGTCATGAGAAACAAACCCGCAAAATTTAAAGCTATGGTGGGCAATGTTTAGTCATGCAGAGTTAAAAGACCACAGAGGGTATTTAATTCATTAAAAATTAAGGACTAAGAAAATAGTTTTTATTTTTAGTCCACATTATTCTGCTCTATTCACTGAAGAAGAGTGTATTTTTATTTTATTTTTATGATTTTCCTAGAGAAATATATATATTTTTCAAGTTTAGGCATTTAAAGTAATTCAAAAATCGCTATTTTTCTATTTATCCAATGCGGCACCAATTCATTCTATGGCGGCTCCAAACTCACACGCAGCACACTTTCATTCGACGTTGCCATCCACTTCAGCTACCACGCGACCCATGGTTCACGAACCACCCGCTCGTCTGGCTTGATCTCCTCTGTTGGTTGGATACACGAACGATCGGACGACTCTCCGTTATCGTCCCCGAGTGACTTAACCTGTAACCCGTTCACACTAAAACCTAAAGATCTTCATTTAGACTCAACCAAATTGCATGGGGTTTGTTTCTAAATCTTCATCTACTCAAGTCAAACACATCTATATGATTAATCAAGTATGAAATCAAGCCATTACAAATAGAGAATTAAAATATTCTTAGGCTAGGGTTAGAGCTTAATACATTTATCTGTGAAAGGATGCCTCAATCAGATGGTTGTGGTAGCTTCGATTGGACCCAGCCAACCTTCAGATGAATTCTCAAGCCTTGGTGAATTGTCTAAGTATGTTTTCGTACAAGGTGCATTTCAGGTGCTGGTCTAAATCTACCCTAGAGGCTGTTTCAGAGAGAGGGTTTGATAGGGAATCAACTCCTCTTGCTCTAGGGATGGTATGTGCAAAATTAATTTATATTTGATGGACTGTCGTGAGATGTCCTATTTTGAGCTGAAAGTTTGAGCTTAAATTTGGGCTCTCACAACGAGGATCAATGGGGGAAAATGGTGGCAATGAGCTTAAGAGTTCTTGGAGAGTGTCTGAAGGCAAATGGACAGAGTTTGCTGAAGGATTTTGGCACACTCCTCTCTTTGGCCATGAAGGTGTTGATTAAATAGAGGTAGGAAGACGGGAGGGGGCTCAGGGCTAATTGATGGGCTTAAAATGGTGCTTATGTGGAGGGCTGAGGAGCTCTAAAGAGCCATAGGGATGAGCTGGCCTCTGGGGTTGAAATTGGGTTTAAATTTGAGCTTCGGGTCTCAGTTTTGGTTTTTTCCGGCCACTAGGCCAGTTGGCCAGGCCACGGGTGGTTACTAGAAGGTCAGCAGAGCCAGGGGGAGGCTTAATTATAATTTATTCTCAATGGTAAGTGATGATAAAATAGATTTTTTGTTAAGGCCCAAAAATGGGATAAGATCCCTTAATTTAGGGACCAATTGGTCCATAGCTTATTTGGATGGTTTGAGATGCTTTAGCCTGGTCAATAAGGTGTGTTAGGTGCATGGGTCCAATTTGGATCAAAAAGGCTAAAGTTGGGTTTGAGTTAGGTTAGCCATGATTTTTAGCTCAATTTATTGATCAACTTTGTGGATATGATTGTTAAGAAGTTTTTTGGTGAAGGATTAGAGTAATTTTAAGGTCAATTGAATGCTCAATTTGAGGGATTTTGGGATTTTGGTCAATTTAGGCATGTTGGACTAGACTTAGGTCTAGATTGGGCTAAGTTTATGCTAAGTCCAAATTGGTGGTGGAAAATGGTGTATAGGATTGTCATAAATGGTTTTCAACATAAATTTGGTGTCAATTTTGGGATTAGGGGATTCAATTTGGTGGAATTGGGAGACAGCCAATTTGGGGCAAATTTGGAGATTTTTGGACTTGGGTTAAAATTAGGTAAAATAGAGGCTATATAAAAGTCAATTAAAAGTTTAATTTGGTTTTTATGAGTGTTGGTTTATTTTTCAAAAAGTATTTTGTTTGAATTTTATTATTATTAAGTTTTTATTGTTTTGTTCTACATTCATCGTAGTTTGAAACCCTCATATTGTTTCGTGGCTTTTTATCCATCTCGAAAAAGGGAAATTGAACAAACAAAAAAAATTTTGAAAGAGATTTCATTAATCTGCTTCAATAAGTGTTACAGATTGAGTACATGTCAAAGCATTAAAAGGTACAATTATGTTGAATGCATCAAAGTACATCTGAAAATATCTCATGCTGGGTACATATCACAAGCAAAGCATATCTGGTGCATATATCAACATATCTACTGTGTCAAAATGCAGTATAAAAAGGTATCCCTTTAATGCCCATCTCAGGTGGGGTGAGCTCCTGATCCAGCTGACCTACTAAGCCATGCTCCAGGACAAGAGTTCCCTTTGCATGTTCTTAGAAGTGCAACCCTCTCATAGCTTGTAATGCTATAATTCTTTCAACTCCAAATCTAGTTGAAACCCGTGTGGTATTTTGCTATTATTCATCCTTCGAAAAGTTACAGGCACCCTGTGGTGTCATACTCCTAGAATGCATTATTTGGAAATGTCTGCTCCATTTCCTATAAGAACCAGTACTTAACCCACTGGTAGCAGAATCTCCATGATTCCTTTAAACTCATCGAGGCCAATGCATCTATTTCTTTTCCGAATAAAATGTTGTTTTTGCTTATGAAGGAGACCATGTAAAATGGTCTTAGGAAATAATGATGGTCTATATGCGCGGAAATACAATCACCTTCATCGTATATATTGATAATACAACTGTTGGGATTATAGTCGACTGGAATTATGCTCTATCAAACAATTCTCTTAATCATCCATTTTATCATGGGCGGTAGCGGGTCAACCTCAACGTATATCAAAATCCTCGAGGGCTTTCTTTGTCTGCTCTGGGTGAAGTTGTAACAACAACAATGTTGTATGGTGATTATGCCTTTTCCATGCATCCATTTCCGTGGCTCAGAATAGATTCTTTCCATCAGAAGGCCTGCTCGACACTTGTCTCTTAGATCAAAGATGTAGTTGAGAATACTTCTTTCATCACTTCCGGAGAAGACTATGGTATACAGTTCCAAGCCTTCTAGTATATTAATGACCCTTCCTTGAACTTCTTCATAGAATTCAAAATCTCTTTTATTCACTTTACTCATTTTGTAGTATTCTGCTATGGTGACGATTGGCAACAGTCAAGGATGCTCCCTTATTTCAATATTAGCATAAATCCAGGTTGGTGTTGTCTTTATATCCAACAGAATATATGACTCCATTATTGGGTGATCGGTAACCTCAACTCTATCATTGGTGGATGTGTACTCCTATGGAGTACTGTAGTGTTCTAGATGGAGAATGTTGCAGTCTGGCCATTCCACAAATGCCCATATAGCTGGTGTATGTGTGGGAATTTTGGAGTTGCATGTCAGGAAACCCGCACAAAGATCATCTGAAACTCCAAGAATATCCGGCTCCATAGTGAACTAAGACTCATCCTCTATGATAGGCAAGCTAGATGAAGTCTCTCTCATAGCTGGATTTTATATTTTCCCCTCAGGAATGGGGGTAAGTAAATTTTCTGCCTCCTGTTGGCATCTTCTTTTTTCGTGCAGGAAAGCTCTATGTTTTTGGCGGTTGGCTTTTCTACATTGAGTTCTTTACAATGATGCATCTGGAAGTCTCTTCTCATTAACAGTGACTAGGCCTAATGCACTTATTATGGATGGCAGGCGATTAGTCCCCTCCATCGGATCTTGCTGTATTATTACTTTCTTCCCATTCAGTGAGGAACCTTCCTGGGTGCTGATCTTGAACAATGATGGTAGCCCTTCTTTTTCTTGCCAACTAATCACGTCCATCAGGAGACCCTCATAGTCCATGTTAACTTGACTGAAGTCTATGTTGAAGTCTATGGTGCCACCCTGTGGTGCCCATTCCTCATTAAGTGTGAGGTTCCCACCATCTTTAAAAGCAAAAATCAGCTTCTGTCCTAACATTTTCTTTGCAGATGATAGGAAAAACATCAGTGTGCTGAAATCTAGTAGGAACAAAAACAAAACAAAGTGTTTATTAGAGAAAATTTTATTTTATGTTGGTGAGAAAATCATTTATTTAAGTGTATATATCTTTGTTTAATTTAGCAAAATATCAAACTTTTAAAGGTAGAGAAGAGAAAATTAAAGTATATAGCTTCAAAAGTTTTCAATCTATTGCACTTAATTTTATTACAAAATTTTGGACGAGGTCACAGACGTTTGGCCAAATCAATAAACCCAGAACAATCAACATTTCAAAAAGGCAATTTTAAGCAACATCAAGTTGCATAGTATGTCTTCAAGTATCGTCCGTTGATCAGCAACATGGGTCTTTTGCTTCAAAAATCCACTAGGTAGTAGGCTCCTCTTGTGTAGAATTTTTTTACGATAAATGGTCCCTGCCACGTTGGTTCGAATTTTCCACCTATGTTGCGGCGTGCAAGAATAGGTCATTTGAGATCAAGAAAGAGGTCGTCAACTTTGAACGTCCTTGGGCTGACCAATTTGTCATGAGCTTGTACCATCTTTGCCTGGTAATGCTCCAGATGTTGTTGTGCTACCAGTCATTTCCATTCAAGACATTTCAATTCTTCAAGTCTGAGTTTCACTTTCTTCTATTGTAAGTTGATTGACGACATTTGAACCTCTAGCGCTAGTACTGCCTTGGACCCGTACACGAGCATGTATGGTGTAAAATGAGTGGGAGTCCTGAACATTGTCCGATAGGCCCAAAAAGCATCTAGCAATCTGTTCTGGCAATTTGTTTTGTTTTTATTTAGTGTGTTTTTCAAAATTTGTACCAAAGTCTTGCTAAAGGTCCCGGCTAGGCCATTTTACCTGGGATAGTAGATCGTAGAGTATCTTCAGTCTATCCCATGTCATTTAACAATTGTTGATTTTTTTTTTACTTTTGAAGGTTGTCCCATTGTCGGAGATTATTCTGCGTGGCACTCCAAAATGGTAGACGACTTGGCTTTTGAAAATCTGAAGGACGTGTTGTGTTGTGAACTCTCGTAAAGGCACTGCCTCTGCCCATTTGGAAAAGTACTATATAGGGTAAGTATAAATCTGTGTCCTTTGGAAGATGGAGGGTCTATCAGACCTATTATGTCTATGCCCCAACACTCAAATGACCATGAAGCAACTATTGGGTGTAGCACATTTTGAGGTTGGTGCAAGACCATCCCATGCACTTGGCACTAGTGACATCTTCTAGCTGTATCCATGTAGACGGACATCATTGTCAGCCAATAATATCCGAGCCTTTTAATCTTTACGTTCATCTTTGGCCCTGACTGGTGAGCGCCACACAATCCGATTTGTACCTTTTTGACAATATTAAGTGCTTCTATTTTGCTTAAACATCGTAGCCACATCTCATCAAATTGTCTTATGTAGAGGACATCACCCACTAAGGCATATAACATAGCCCTTCTTGTTATGTGGTGTTCTGCTGACTTGTCCTCTAGAAGCCTTCCGTATTGCAAATATTCTATTAATGGCTTACGCCAATCTTCAGTGATATCAACAATCGCAATCATCGTTTCTTCCCCTTCTCCAAGTTTGTGTAAATTATTGAGGTTGATTTGAGACAAAACTTATCTTCCTTGTACTGTGATATAAATGGAATCCTCCGTGGGACATGCCAATTCTTTTGCAAGCTTTACTAGAGTGTTTGCATAGGCATTATCTCCTTGAGGAATTTGGTAGAGAATCACAATAGGAATCTGCTCTAGCAGCTTCATTGTATACTGATGGCATTCGACTAACCTTTGTTTCAAAAACATGTATTATCTGTGGACTTGTTGGATGACGAGATGTGAGTCACCACAGATAACAATATCTGTTACATCCATCGAGATTGCTAATTCCAACCCAGTAATTAAGGCTTCATATTTTGCTTCGTTGTTGTTATACAACTATGTCAAGTGGCATGAGAACCTCAACATACTTGTATCTGGTGTGATGAAAACCAAGCCAATTCTTAATTTGCCTGGTATAATTGTGACTGATCATTTGTCAGTTCTGGCTGATGAAGCTCCGTCAAAGTACATCTCCCAGCATTACACACTGAAGAATTCCATTTTTAACTCCTACTCATCTGGTAACTCATCATTAAGAGGGGACCCAGCTGAAAGTGGTTATGCAGTGAGAAAGTCTACTAAAATTTGTCCCTTGATAGCACGGAGGGGAACAAAAGTCATATCAAATTGCAACAAAAATTATTGACCTTCTTGCTAGACTTCAAGAGAGGGTTGGTATGGTCATCAAATATTACAACAGATTAACTTTTGAAATTAGGGTAATCTTATGAGAAAGCATGTAATGTCTGTGTTTCTGGGCGGCAAAAATTGATGCTAGACAATCTTCTAAATTGGCGGACACCTTATCTTCATTGGTATTAGACAACGACTTAAATAGCACAGTGTGTTTTCCTTACCCTTGTCATTGACTTGGGCTAAGAGGGCTCCGAGAGAGTCATCTAAGGTCGTGGTATAAAGTATAATTGGTTATTCCAACATAAGGGCTGCTAAAATAGGAGGTGTCATTAAATACTGTTTAACATCTTTAAAAGCCCGCTGGCATTTTTCTTCCCAAAAAATTTAGTGTCCTTTTTAATCAATGTTAAGAAGGGTTGGCACCTACATGAGAGATTATAAATAAAGCGTCTCAAATATGCCAACTTCCCTTGGAAGGAACATAGTTGTTTTAAGGTTTTGGGAGGAGGCATTTCCAAGATAGAATTAATTTTATTAGGGTCAATCTTGATTCCTTGATGACAGACAACGAATCCGAGAAATTTCCCATAGGTAAAGCCGAAGGCACACTTTAATGGATTCATCTTAAGGTCTTACTATTGTAATCGTTCGAACACGATCCTCAAATCGTACAATTGGTTGATATGTTACTCTGACATTCTATTTACGTTTGATGACCAAAACATCCACATAGCATTCCACTAGGTTGTGATCGAGATTTTAAAAAATATTTGTCATAGCTCGTTGATATGTTGCTCTGGCATTCTTCAACCTAAACGACATCACTGTGTAGCAAAAAATTCCGATAGGTGTCTTGAAGGCTGTAAGCACTGCATCTTTTGGAACCATCTTGATTTGGTTATACCCCTTTGATCCATCCATGAAGGAGAAAATTTCATGTGTCAAAGAGATATCCACCATCATTTCTAGTATTGGCAGCAGAAATTCATCCTTTTGACATGCTTTGTTCAAATCTCTGAAGTCGACAAATACACGGGTTTGTCATTTTTTTCTTAACCGATACAATGTTAGCTAACCACGTGGGGTATTGCTCTTCTTTTACAAAGTTAGTGTATATTAATTTCCTTACCTCGACAATGACTTACCGCTCTATTTTGAGGCGTATTCTTCTAGGAGCTTGTTTTATTGGGGTCATATCTTTGTCCACCCCGAATTTATGAACTGCAACTTCTGCTGACAGTCCGGGCATTTCATCATAACTCCATGTGAAGCAATCTTGGAATTCTGTTAATAGTTTAATCAACTCTATAGATTCTTCATCGTTGAGTAGAGAACTTATAAATGTAGGTCGGGGCTGCTCTTCCATTTTGAGGTTAATTTCCTTCAATTCATCGACAAATGACTTAATTTCTTCTTCAAATTCTATCGAGGCATCTTCTATTAGCGGATCAATCGAGTCATCCTCTATATCGAGGCAATCCTCTTCCGATTTATTAGTGATAACCATACAAAATTTTGAATCATTGACTGGTTCGACTGTGTCAAATTCGAGACCTCTTTCAAGCTAGGAGTTTGGCTTTTAACATCCCATAATTTTTCAAAAGTTGTAATTTATCTTTTAGCTTCTATTTTGGTAAATGTACTTGTTGAACAAACTTTTGTACACAAGGCAAAAAGTAACCAAAAGACAATTCAATTAATTCATTAGGATTCTTATCCAAATTTGCATGATTTTCAAGATTAACAGAAGTAGAAGCACGATAAAATTTGATTGGCTTTGAACCAGTGCTACAGACTTCCGTGAACTCTAAACTCTCAAATTTTTTAGGGGGAATCAGAGAAAAGGTCATGGCGTTAACATAGTGGTTTATTTGATCATAGATTGTCTCATATTTGCTTTTCTCCAGTCTTCTAAGGATATCTCATGCTGAGGTTTCTTTTGTTTTGTCATCATTATATCATTTTCAAAACTTTCTTCATTATCAATGCTGATGGTCGGCATAGTTCGTTCAACAACCATGTTGGTTCTTCCTTGTCCACGTCCCCGACCTCGACCTCAGATGCGCGAACTAAATGAACCCCCACAAACTCGTTGTAAAAGGGTGGTGAAAGGTTGTTGAAGTAGACTTGAATGGAATTACCATTGTAATTCTTCTGGATCTTGACTTTTATATATCACTGTTTAATGAGAAAAGACAGTTTTCTTTGGAAGCACGTAGTAGGCGGATTATTCATGAATGCCAACTTCATGAACTGAAAATGGTTTTAAATCTCCCTTGATGCAATGTTCTTGTTCTACTTTGTAGTAATTAATGCACTAGTGTAGAGATGATATAACTATATTGTGTTCGTGAATCCACGGTCGACCAATTAGAGCATTGAAAGAGGTGTTGTCGTTGATAATATGGAACTTAGTGGTTGTTACTAATTCTTCAACTTTCATAAGTAATGTAATCGATTCAAGAGTTCTCTCTCCCTTTCGGTTGAATCCTCTTAGCATATTTTTTTTAGTCGTAAGCTCCTAAGCTTCAATATCCAAATAGACTAATATTCATAGGCTAATCAATTTGAGGGATGCTCTAGGATCAACCAAAACTCTAGACAATACAAATCTGACGATGTTAACGGATATATAGAGTGGACGATTATGCTTGGTAGTAAGAGCAACAAGTTTTCATCTATGAAGATTACCCTAGACTGTTCTTTCAACTGACAAACTTCTTCAAAGGGTGTGCTGGTCAACTGGGCTAAGCTAATATCTAGGTCAAGAAAAGTTGTAACCAGAGACTCTCTCATCTCCTTTAACAGGATTAGAGTGTCGTAAATGCTTAATTTGGTCGGTAGCTTCCTAAGATGAGCTAGCACGTTGTAATCACTATGTATAATCCTCCAATATTTACTTGGTTATGTATTTCTTCCATTAGCCAAGGTGGAGGTAGCTCTTATCGAGTTACTATTTGCTTTCCTTTATCCATT
The DNA here is from genome assembly GCA_003013225.1 of Phalaenopsis aphrodite. Lineage (NCBI taxonomy): Eukaryota > Viridiplantae > Streptophyta > Magnoliopsida > Asparagales > Orchidaceae > Phalaenopsis > Phalaenopsis aphrodite. The sequence continues at coordinate 1,460,560 of NEWO01000084.1, read as the reverse complement.
GAAGTTGACCTTGCGGGATAATACTCTCACTCTCCTCTTGTTAACTTCTATAATTTCTTCTTATTGAGATACCATTGTAGAATCTTCCGATGGTTCTTCTTTGTCAAAAAAATCTAAGTTGATGGCGAGTGTTGCACCATGTCACTCAAGGATCGGCTCCTCACTCTCATCGCTATCGTAAGCAGTATTGTCGATGTCTTCTTCAGTCTTGTTAACAAGTTCATCTGACTTAAGCATTATTTCAGGATCATTTTAGGAATCAGTATCGAAGTTAGATTAGTCATAATCAATCATGTTCTCATTAGAAACAGTTAAAACGTAGCCAAAATCTTAATCATTATATTCAAAAGACCCCAAAGGGGCAAATAGATAATCATACAAGCTCAAAGGTTCGAGGATTTTCTTCCCCAAATCTGAGACAACCAACCTAGCAAAGGTAGCCCCTATCCTAGCCCCCATGCTATCAATCTTTGTAGTGATATTCTTTTTCTTCTTCTTCCTTGATGATGACGGTTCTTCTGGCGAAACCTTCATCTCGGGTTTGGCAGGCTGAAGACTCTAAATAGAGGTTTGTGTTGAAGCACATTATGTCTGGTTTAAGATCCTCTTGACCTTGCTCCAAGTCATACTTCATCCATCCTTTCAAGTATACGGTTCAATTTGAGAAATTGGCTCAGCTGAAATCATATTTATGGATCCTTTTTCAGGTTCTTTTAAATATTCTTTTGGGATCGTTAGATTTCCTTCTTTAAGGTTTTTCTCGAGCCAGTCTTTAAAGACAAAACATTCCTTTATATTGTTTCCAAGAAATTTGTGATACGGGCAATACTTCGGTTGATCTTTCTTGTCGACCTCTTCATATTTCTTTGGATCTAATAATTTGAACTCATGCTTCTTCATCAAACTTCTGAACATCGTAGATGCAGCTTCATCTTCAAAGAAATACACTACTTTCTGTCATTCTGCCACAGATACTCTCTTATTCTCTTTTCGTTGTGATCCTCCCTGAGGCAGTCGCTGGCTGGACTGGCCATACTGTTGTGTCTGTTCTCAAGCATGATGTGATGACGATTGATGGGAATTTTCTGCATGTATCTTCATTGGTTGTTTTCCTTTATCGATCGTTGCCACTGTTCCAAACTTCTTTTCAAATACTCTGGTCCTCTTTAACATCTACAACTTCTCATGAGAATCCATGTTTCACTTCTTTTTTAATATTACTGGCTTTGCTGAGTAGCTTCTCGAAGGATTTAATGGTGAGTCCCTTGAGCATGAAAGCTACTGGAACATGGATGGTCTTGAGTGAGTTCTCAATTGCATAATATTCCTGTAGCTGAGGTTCACATTTCATGCTAAGGTTTCTCCACCTCAAAATGTAGTCCACTAATGTCTCATTGAGCTTCTGCTTCTCTACTACAAGATCTCCAATAGACACATGATGTTGCACTCCAACAAATCTTTTTATGAAGAACTGCTCTAGTTTGGAGAATGTCTTGACTGATCCATTGGGTAGTTCGACATACCAATCAAAAGTGATTCCTGATAGGTTGCTAACAAACTGTCAAATGACTAGAGCTTCATTACCTTCAGTATTACCACAACTAGCTCAAAAATGTGCTATGTGCTGTCTGGGATTTTCAGTCCCATCAAATATCTTAAAGTTTGACGATACAAACGACTTATGGTAGGGTACAATATCGAACCCCTCTGAGTAAGGTCTACCCTTTAAAACTAATGCACCACCTTTAGATTGGGCTAAGGCCTCCTGAACTTTCTCAACTGTTCGTTTAAATTCCTTTTCTGGCATGACACTTAATGGAGAATCCTTCTTTTGTTGATCTTCTTTAGTTGTTGAGGTGACTTCTCTCCTTTCATATGTGATATGTATAATCTCTGGTTGATTGACTTTTGGAGTCGCTAACTGTGGTACTTGAGACAGCCCCTAAATTGCGGCCATGGCGTTCATGGCAGCAGCCATCTCGTCCATTCTATTCTTCATTTGGCTGATTTGCTCATCCCTTAAAAAAACAACCCTATGCAGGTCATCTACGGCTTTCTCTTCGACGAGAGGGCGAGCATCGCGTGTAGATTCAACGGCTCTGGTCTCGATGACATGGACATCCATAAAATCTTCATCAAGGTAAGCATTGAAGTTAAAATCATCATCATCATCAATGGAAACTCCATGTTCTCGGGCTAACACAGAAATCTCAACCTTGAGCTTTTTAACCTTTCTTCAATCATTGATTCTTGTAACATCTTAAGATTTGGAGGGCTTTACTGGATATCCTCCACTTGTTTCTCCATCTTGCTAGCAATTGTTGCGACAATGTCGGATACTTCAGACCCTGGCTTCATTCCATGATCCTGCCCTGTGGGTTTGCTGGACCGTATCAGTGCAGCGACCATGGGTTTCCATACCTTTAATGGAAAGTATTTGTGTGTTTTTCTTACAGGTACAATCAAATTGATAAAAAATGGTGAAAGGAGTGAAAAAGGATTAAATTTGGAGCAAAAATGAACAATGTGTGCAAAAAAACTATGGTGCCTAAGCAACCAGAACTTGCGCTTAAGCGCTAGTAAAACCAAGAAGGTTGTGCCTAAGCACCAAGTATCTCACGCTTAAGCACCAGAGGTAGTTACTTGGTGATCAATGAATTTGGACTAATTTTTTAAGATATATTTGAAGCAACTCTTGGTGAAAATGTGGGAAATAGTTAATGGACACAAAAATACATTCAATTGGCTTTTGAAAGGAGGCAACTCTTGGAAGATTCATTAAATATGAACACATTTTAAAGAGTCACCAAGGTACCTTTTGGAAAATTATAAAAGAAAACTTGGATTGGATGAAGGGAGACATACTCTCTCCAGCACCCCTAGAGAAGCTCTCAGCCCTCGTAGCTGCTGACACCTCTCTCTCTTAAATTAATTAGGATATATTTTTAGAGAGAAGAAGAGAGGAGTTGTAGTGTGTGTGTAGAGAGTATTATAAGTGAAAGGAAGAGGAGATTCAAAGAAACTTCCAGAGTTTGGTGGAGACAATTTTAGATAAGTATTTATCATTGTGAATACATTTAGTTTTAATTTGGACTTCTTGTTTGTTTGCATGATTTCTACTTTCAAACTTAAGTGTGGTTGTGTTTTCACCAAAAACTCTGAGTAGTTTTTTTTTTCCTTAAAATGATATGTGATTAAGTATTGGATAAAAGTTGTGTGAAGTAATAATCTTTAATGTTGGAATAAGTTGTGATGATTTTAAAAATTGTATTTCATTTACTTCTTAATTTGGACAGTTAAGAAGTTAATATTTGTTGTGGGAATATGTAAGATCTAATAGGGTATTGTCTCAGTCAACTAATGGTAAGAATCACATGAGATTTTATGGATAAGAATGTAATTCATATGATTGAGAGAAAAAAAATAAGAAAATAAACTTTGAAAAGTGTAGAATTATAGAACTTAAGAGTGACAGGATAAAGCCCCCAATTTGGTTTGTAGTTTTAGGTTTTGATACGAGATGTTAGCCCTTAGGTGGAGGGAGAAAATAGAAGTCTAGTGTAAGAGCTAGTATCTTCCCTACCTAGCCCTTCTTCCAGACTACTCAAACTTTAAATTAACCAATATTTTTTATAGCATCTCTAGTAAGGTAAAGAATATTATTGCTCCTATTTGGCATAACACAATTTGAATACTTTCACAATAGAATTCCTATACTTTTTAATCATTCAGGATAAGGAAAATAATTTTTTTTATATTACTTTCATCTTACAAATATCTAGTTAAATTTAGTTAGTTGTTTGCTTTTTTTACAATTATCAAAAAATTTCAAAAAAAGAATCAAACTTTCATTTCTATTATGACATCTATATTTTGAGTAAGAATATTTTGCAAAGAAGAGTTTTGATCTAATTTCTTCTGATTTAGTTATATGATATATTTCTCCCTGTGGGTTCGATCTTCAGGGCTTAATAAAAAAAGTCCTATATTACTTGATAATGAAATATATACTTGTGTAGTATCCCATATTTAAATATAATAAGTGCATTCTTATTTGCTTTGAAGTCAAGTTTTTGGTGTCGTTGCAAAGTAAGAAAAATAAATAATGAAAATTAAGAATATAATTGCATACATCATACTGTCATATAAGTTTGGGATCATCTTCACATTAGGAAAGAAGTTACAGGGAATCACATCCAACCTAAGGGGCGATGAACTACGTTGGGAAGGAATGCTCAGGGACTCACATCCAACTGAAGAGGTAGCGGAGGGAATTAGAATTTAGGTACTAACCCCGGGATGGAAACTGGAATTTAGGTACCATCTTCAGAATGAGAATCAAAAGCCTTACTCCATTTAAGGTGCTCATACCGATCTCGAGAAGGTGTCAATTTAGGATGAAAAACATAGGGAATTACATCCAACCGAAGAGGCGATGAGCAACATTGGGAAGGAAACCCCAGAGACTCACATCCTACCCAAGAAGTAGGGAAGGGAATCAAAATTTAAATATTTACCTCGAGAGCATTGTGAGTGTGGAGATCTCATGCAAAGAATGCAAAAACATCATGAAATCATGTGTAGAGTGTGAGACTTTGTGTAAAATATGTGGAAACTTTTGTGAAGAACCTGAAATGTGTGTAGAGCATAGAGTGTGTGAAAAATGTGTAGGCAAAATTTGGAAAGAATTCATTTATTATATTACTATATTTTTTATCATCATTTTTGTTAATATTAGGATTATTTTTCTTTTCAAATTTGATTTTATTTTATTTTCCTGTGACTTTTAATTTTAATTTTAATCTATTATTAAGTTTCTTCTGTATCATTCTTTGTTCGTTAGAGTTCGGGACCAATGTATGGTCCTACAGTTTTTTATCTATTGACCTCACTTTTGGTTGAGGTTTAGTTTCTTTTCTTTAGTAGCCTAAGGTCTAGCCATAGGACTTTCCTATTGACTTTTCTTAGAAAAATAGAAAAGGAACCCTCACCATTAGAAATTCTACACTCCTCTTTACTCAGCTTGAAGTTCCACATATTGGTCCTAACCACTAGCACTTAGTAGGTGCGGTCATTATGGGGGAACTCAAGATGAGTAATCCTTATGACTAATGGACCTTAGGCTTGACCAAGAGTGTTGGTCTAGGGCTTAAGGTAAATATTTACACTCACAATCACTCACAATCCTTAACTTTAACTTCTAGGCTTTGGTCCCTTGATACATTTGGGAGACTCATGTAGGTGGTCCCCTAAACCCACTAGCCCTAGGCTAGGGTTTAGCTAAAAACATTACATAGATGACCCAAAACGGGCTTTCCATTGGTCCATGGCTTATTAAGGGTGGTTGGCACTCCAACTCTATCAAGATACTCAACCTATCTTTTTGCCCCTAAATTCCCCAAAATTACCTAGAGACCCTTGAGACCCCAAATTTGGCCAAAATTCCCAAATTTACTCAAAATACCCAAGTTGGTTAAAAAATCATTTCAAACATCTTGAAAACACCCAAACTATCTAAAATCACCAAAATTAACCAAATTACCAGAATGCCCCATCCTTAGCCCAAGATTCCAAAAATTCCAAAAAATTGCAAAAATTCCCAAAACTTCCCAAATATTCCTAATATCATTTTTCTTAACTATCACATGATTCAATTTGATTAATTTGACCATCTTTGACCAAAACCCCCAAATTGATTTTAAAGACCCATTTTCCTTCAAATCTACCTCAAATGCTCATTAATTTGATCCCAATATCCACAAATTTCAATCTAAAACTCAAATCTACTCTTGATGTGACTAATCTAGACCCAATCCATGCTCAATTAGTCCACCATTAGAACCCAACTATGATTTAGATCAAAACCCCAATTTTGACCCCATGACTTGGTTCCACCAAATTGAATGCATAGCCCACTCAATTGGCCATAATTTGTGTTGAAGAACCTTCATAACATCCCCATACATCAAACTTGATCTTCAGTTGGCCTTGTTGAGGCCTCAATTTAATTTGATTTAAACCTAAGTCCAGAAAGCCCAAAATTTGCCTTAGATTGTCAATGTCTCAAAATCTCACCAAATTGATGGCCTTAGCCCCAAAATTTCCACTTCATCCCTTCATGAAAAATCTTCAAAGCATCTTCCTTGATCATTTGAACCAATCAATTTGGATTTAGCCCAAGGCTAGACCATTCTAGACCCCATGTCTAGCCAAACATGCCAAAATTGGCCAAATTTCAAAAAACCCTCAAGTTGACCCACCAATTGAACTCAAAATCACTTCAACCCTTCACCAAAAATCTTCATAACAAACATCTACACAATGTTGATTAATAAGTTAGGCCCATTGACATGGCTAGCCTGGCCCAAACCAAAGCTTTGATCACTTGAACCCACACTGACCCACATTGAACCCATGCACTAAAGATGGCCTAACTACCCCAAAGTCACCAAATTAATGACTCCACAGCCATTAGTTGGACACTAGTGGCTAGAATAAACCTCTTAAAACCACATAAAATAAGTCATGTACCAAAGGTACCTTAAATCAAGGGATATAATGCCATATTTGCTTAAGCCTTGGATATTTTGGCCAAAACAAAGCCTAAAATCATTAAATTGTTGTGAAAAATTTCCTTGGCTCACTTGACCTCCCTAGCCACCGCCCATGGCCAGCCGGCCAGCTTAGTGGCAGAAAAATGGGCAAACTGAGAGCCACCCCCATGAAATTAAACCCAATTCAAACTTATAGGCCACCTCATCCAAATTGAAGCTTAGAGCCTCTCTGCCCTCCACCTAGGCAGCACATTTCACCCCCCAATTGGTCATGGAAGCATGCCTAAGGCCATTTTTATAAAAAGCTCTCCTCCCCGGCCATGGAGAGAGAGCTAAAATATCCTCTAAGAGACTTCCCCAAATTGATCCCAAAGCCTCTTTGAGACCTCCTCAGTGCAACCCAACCACCACATTGCCCTGAATCCCCTTGTCGAAGCCCAATTTATGAGCTCAAAACCTTATCGAAAACAGGAAAAAGCTCTCCACACCTCTACACTCCACAAAACTCACATTAAACTCACCCACACCTTCATAACATTGAAAGAAGTGAAAGCCCCATCAAATCCCCCTTCCATAGAACCCCTAGTATAGACTTTGATCAACACCTGAAATCGGCCTTGGTCAAATTTGGATCTAGGCATTTTACCATAGCAAGAGGCTTATTCCCTAGCTTCTTTGGACCCCAATGAATGTGCTGAGACTCTCTGATAGAAGCTTCCCTTCTCAGAGCCAAGGTATTGATCTCCTCTTCCTCCCGAGCCAATTTTGATTCTTTATTTAATTAGGCTTGATTTAATTGTACGATTATCGTATGAATATGTTTGTCTCACTTAGACGAGTCCATAGGATCAAACTCGAAGTGATTTGGTTGAGTCTAGGCTGAGATCTTAAGGTTTTAGTGTGGACTGTCACGGGATCACTCTATCAGGGATCATGATGGGGAGCCGTCTGATCGCGTGTATATCGGATGGATGGAGGAGATCAAGCCAAACAGCATTTCCTTACATGAAGCGCGGGCTGAGTCAGCGGCTACATGGATGGCGACATCCAACCAGAGTGTGCCACGCATGCCTTTGGAGCTACCTAGGATCCAGTAAGCGTCACGCATTTAAATAGATAAATAACGAATTTAAAAAATCAGAAAATGATCCCTAACTTTAAAAATTCTTATCTTGGTGTAGAAAAATCATAAAAATAAAATAAAAATACCCTCTTTCTGAGTGAATAGAGGAGAATAATATGGAAATAATTTTAAGTCCATGTGATGTATATTTTATTTTTATTTAATTAAACACTGATTTGAATGTTTTGATTCTCCATGAATGTAGGCATATGACCATGGATTAAAATTTTAGCATGTTGTTGCCTCTATTTTAAAAATTTAGCATGTTGTTAAAGGAGGTCTCTAGACATAGATTCATATTTTTCAAGTTTATATGCATTATTTGCTTAAATTAATCATGAAAATTAGCATGTTGCTTAGAAAATTCAAGAAATCTTTGGAAGGTTTATAATGACCAGACAAACTTTAGGAAAATTTTTCATAAGCCAACTCATTCAAAATACACCTAATCTTTACAGACACTAAATCACTAAGATAATTAATTTAGAAAATACAAACAACAGAATGACTTAATTTTTTATTTCCACTATCTTTTAGGATTCACATAACTCACCATAAAAATTTCAAAGCATTTTGACTCCATTGGATGGCCTAAATTGATTTTTTAAGTTAAATATCTTTTTTGGCACTTAAAAGATTTGTAAAAATCAAAATATAACTAAAAAATTTATAAAAGTTATTTTTTCAGTTCTCTGTGATCAGGGGTATTTTCTAAAAATAAAATGAAGTTCAAAATAAAAACTTGATTTTTTAGCCCATTTTGAATATTTAAAATAATTAAAAAATCCATGAAAATCACAAGAAAAATAAAATACATGGAAATCTTCTAATTTTTTTCCAAAGCACTAAAGAACAATTGGGATATTTTTCCTAATTTTCTAAAGATTGTAAGGTCATTCCAAGTGAGGATTTAAGTACCCAACATCGGCTACACAAACATCATGTGATTGAAATTCTACTCGAGAGTATTCATGGGCCAGTAGCGTTCATGCTCAAGGGACTCACCATCAAATCCTTCAAGAACCTACTCGGTAAAGCCAGCAGTCTTCAAGAGAAAATCAAGCACATGGAGCCACACGAAAAAGCTAAGGTGACTAGAGTGTTCGAGAAAAAATCAGGGGTATTAGCGACCTTCGACAAAGTAAAGCAGACGATGAAGATATATGCAGAAGAGCCTCACCAGTCTTCATCACAATATGCTTAGAAATAGAGTAGTTAATCCAACCAGCGACCACCTCAAGAAGGATCACCTCGAATAGGGGATAAGAAAATGTCCCTATTAGAACAAAGTAAAACGGTACATTCTTTCAAAGATGAAGCTATACCTAGAATATTCAGAAGTCTGACGAAGAAGCCAGAGTTCAGACTACCAGACCCGAAGAAGTCCGAAGAGGTGGATAGGAAGAATGAAACAAATTATTGCTCATACCACCAGTTGCTTGGGTACACAATAGAAAAATGCTTCATCTTTAAAGACTGGCTTGAGAGGAACCTTAAAGAAGGGAACATAAATATCCCGAAAGAATATTTAAGAGAACCTGAAAAGGGTTCCATAAATACGATTTTGGCCAAGCCAATCTCCTCAATTGATCTGTATACTAGAATAGAAGGATGGAGTATAACTTGGGTCGAACTCAAAAGGGTCCTCAATCAAATACAATGTCCATCAAAACAATCACTTGCATATACCAGATAAAAAGGATGGAATGAGGTCTGAAGCAGATCATCCAAGAAAATACTAAACAAGATTCAGTCTGCATCAAGACAAGCCTCCATTCAGAGTCCGTAGCATACCAAGCCTGAGATGAAGGTTTTGCCAGGAGATCCATCATCTTGAAGGAAAAAGAAGAAGATGAAAAGCGTCACTACAAAGATTGATAACATGAGGGGTAGGATAGGGGCCGCCTCTACCAGATTAGTTGTCTCGGATTTGGGGAGGAAAATCCTTGAACCCTTGACTTTGTACGATTATCTTTTTATCCCTCCGGGGTCTTATGAATATAATGATTGTGATTTCAGCTATGTTTTAACTGTTTCTAGTGATTATGACCAATCTAACTTTGATCTTGATCCTTAAAATGATCCTCAAATCGAACTCGAGTTTGATGAACTCGTTGTCAAGTCCAAAGAAGACATCAATGACACCACTTACGACAACACTGATAACGAGGAGCCAATTCTTGAGCATCACGGTACACCACTTACCATCAACCTAGATCTTTCCAACAAAGAAGAGGAGACACCATAGAATTCAACAACGTTATCTCAAGAAGAAGAAATCACGGAAGTTAACTTAATGAGCAAAAAAGTGTTACCACCAAGAACATATCCAATAGATAAAGGAAAGCAGATAATGACTCGAGAGGAGATACCCCCATCTCCATCGGTGGGAGAACCACATGATCAAGATAAAATCAGAGGATCATACAAAGTAGACTACATTGTGCTAGCTCAACTTAGGAAGTTGTCGACCCGATTAAGCATCAACGAAGCTCTGATCCTGTCAAAGGAGATGAGAGAGTCTCTCGTTACAGCTTTACTTGAACCAAAAATTTGCTTAGCTCAGTAGGCTAGCACATCCTCAGATGAAGTTTGCTTGTTGAAAGAATAGCCTGGGGTAACTTTCACAGACGAAGACTTGCTGCTCGGTACTGCCGACCAAAATCGTCCACTGTACATCTCCGTCAACATCAACAGATTTGTGTTTTCCAGAGTTTTAGTAGATCCTTGAGCATCTCTTAACTTGATGAGCCTGCGAACATTAACCTATTTGGATATTGAAGCTTAAGATCTTACGACTGATAAAATGATGTTAAGAGGATTAATCCAAAAGGGAGAAAGATTCCTTGGATTAATTACATTACATATGAAGGTTGAAGAGATCGTGACAACCGCTGAATTTCATATCATCGACGCTGAGACCTCTTTTAATGCTCTGCTGGGTCAAACATGGATTCATGAACACAATCTGGTTCCATCAGCTCTACACCATTGCATCAAATACTGCAAAGATGGTCAAGAAAATTGCATCAAAAGAGACCTACAAGCATTTTAGTGCATGAAGTTGGTATCCATGAAGATGCTGCCTACTATGCGCCTCCAAAGAGGATTGTCTTCTCTCGTGAAGTTATCATAAACAAAGATGAAAATTTAGAAGAATTACAAAAAGGAGGCCATTCAACTCCGCTTCAGCGATCTTCCAGCACTCCCTTACAACAAGTTGGTTAAGGTTCTTTTAGTTCACGCACCCGAGGTCGAGGCCGGGGACGTGGACGAGGAAGGATCAATTTAATTGTTGAACGAACTAGGCCAACCATTAACATTGGTGATGAAGACGAGAAAATAATGACAAGACAGAAGAGATCTTAGTATGAGATATCCCTAGAAGATACAGAGAAAAGTGAATATGAAATAATGTATGATCGGATAAACCACTGTGTGAATACTATGACCCTTACTCTGATTCTCCCTTAAAAGGTAGAGAGTTTAAAAGTCAAGAAAGTCTATAGTGTTGGTACAAAGCTAATCAAATTTTACCGTGCTTCTACCTCTACTAAGCTTGAAAAACATGTAAATTTGGATGATGATCTTAATGAATTAATGGAATTGCTTTTTGGTTACTTCTCGCCTTGTGTTCAAAAGTTAATTCAACAGGGACACTTATCAAAACAAATGTTAAAAGATAAATTTCAAAATTTTCAAAAATTATGGAATGGTAAAAGTCGAAATCCAAATTCAAAAGAGGACCTCAAATTTGGTACAGTCGGACCAGTCAATGATTCTGAATTTTTTATAGTTGTTAATGGTGAGTTAGAGGAGGATTGCCTCAATATAGAGGATGACTCTACTGATCAACTAATAGATAATTCTCCCCAAAAAGTTGAGGAGGAAATTAAATCCACCATTGATGAATTGAAATAGATTAACCTCGAGACTGAAGAACAACCCCGACCTACATTTATAAGTTCTCTACTCAATGATGAAGAATCTTCAGAATTGATCAAACTATTAACAAAATTCAAAGATTGTTTCCCATGGAGCTACAAAGAAATGCTATGAAAGTCCGCAGAAGTTGCAGTCTATAAACTCGGGGTGGATAATAGTATAAACCCGGTAAAACAAGCTCCTAGGAGAACGCGCCTCAAAATAAAACAACATGTCATCACCGAGGTAAAAAAATTAATAGACGCCAACTTGTAAAAGAAGAACAATACCCCAAGTAGTTAGCTAACATTGTACCTGTTAAGAAGAAAAATGGACAGATCCATGTTAGTTTAGACTTCAGGGATTTGAACAAAGCATATCCAAAGGATGAGTTTTTGCTACCAGTACCAGAAATGATGGTGGATATCGCTTCAACACACGAAATTTTCTCCTACATGGATGGATTGTCAGGATACAACCAAATCAAGATGGCTCCCGAGGATGCAGTACTTACAGCCTTCAGAACACTGATTGGAATTTTCTGCTACATAGTGATGTCGTTCGACCTAAATAAAGGTTGAGCAACATATCAGCACGCAATGACGAAGATTTTTTATGACCTCATTCACAATCAAGTAGAATGTTGTGTGGATGATTTGGTCATCAAAAGTAAACAAAAAATAGACCATTTGTATGATTTAAGGATTGTGTTTGAAAGCTTACGACGATATGACCTTAAAATGAATCCCTTAAAGTGCGCCTTTTGCGTTACTTCCGAGAAATTTCTGGGATTCATTGTCCATCATCGGGGAATCCAGATCGACCAAGATAAAATTAAAGCTATCTTGGAAGTGTCTCCTCCTAAATCCTTAAAAAAACTACGTTCCTTCCAAGGGAAGTTGGCATGTCTGAGATGCTTTATCTCTATTCTCACAGGTAGGTGTTAGCCCTTCTCGGCATTAATGAGAAAGGATGAAAATTTTGTTTGGGAAGAGAAATGTCAGTGTTCCTTCGAGGATGTTAAATAATATTTAATGACACCTCCTGTTTTGGCATCCCGTATTCCAGGGAAATTGTTGATACTTTATACCACGGCCTTAGACGACTCTCTTGGAGCCCTCTTAGTCTAAGTCAATGATGAGAGTAAAGAAAATGCACTCTACTACTTAAGTCGTCACCTTATACCAACAGAGATAAGGTATCCACCTATTGAGAGGCATTGCCTGGTGTTAATTTTCTTCGCTCAAAAGCTTAGACATTACATGCTTTCTCATAAGATTACCCTAATATCAAAAGTTAATCTGTTGCAATATCTGATGACCTGAGCAACACTCTCCAAACGTCTATCAAGATGGTCAATGATCTTATTGCAATTTGATTTAGCTTTTGTTCCCCTCTGTTCTATCAAGGGACAGATACTAGCAGACTTTCTCAATGTGCACCCACTGCCAGCTGGGTTGTCTCTCAATGACGAGTTCTTAGACGAGCAAATACTACAAATGGAATTATCTAGTGTGCAATGTTGGGAAATGTACATCGATGATGCTTCAAAAACCAAAAAAGACAAAGGATCGGTCACAATTATACCAGGCAAAGCAGAGATCAGTTTGATCTTTATCACACCATATAAGGGTATGTTGAGGTTCTCATACCACCTGAGAGAGTTGTGCATCAACAATGAAGAAAAATATGAAGCTTTAATCACCGGGTTGGAAGTGGCAATCTCAATGGATATAACGAACATTGTCAACATTGACATTTATGGGACAGCTTTTACAAGCACAAAGATCAACAATTTTGTCAAAAGACATGGGATAGATTGGAGATACTTTACGATTTACTATCCCAGAGCAAATGGTCTGGCTGAAGCCTTCAACACAACACTGGTACATATTTTAAAGAAAAACTGGATGAAAACAAAAGGGATTGGCACAATAAACTATTTGAAGCCTTGTAGGCCTACTGGACAACTTTCAAGACTCCAACTTAGTGTACGCCCTATATGCTTCTGTACGAGTCTGAGGCCATGCTACCACTCAAAGTCTAGACACTGTCTCTTAGACTTGTTAGTGCCACCCAACCACATCGAAAGAAAGTTGAAAACTTAGACTTGAAGAACTGAAAAGTCTTGAGAGAAAATGACTATAAGCACAACAACATTTGGAGCTTTACTAGGTGAAGATGGTACAAGCCCATGACAAATTGGTCCGCCCAAGGATATTCAAAGTTGGTGACCTCGTACTTGTGCTCAAAAGTCCTATTCTTGCATGCCACAAAATAGGTGGAAAATTTGAGCCAACTTGGGAGGGACCATTTGTTGTTTAAAAGGTCTACAAA